>LOEQ01012019.1:43515-53562 GCA_001685075.1 Bramus lutescens
AGAGAGATCGAGCAGCCAGCTTTTAAAAGCTGTCAAGCACATGCACACAGGGGGTTAGCATGACAATGTCACAGGCAGATGACACAGATGACAGGCTCACGCATGCGGGCAAGGGTTTAGCTGAGTCATACGTGGATGGAACCACACATGCACGCGAATGAGTCAGGTGGGAACCTTTAACATTCATGTATCTCCGTGCCAGAGGGCCTGTCTGCATGTGCACAGCTCTATGACTGCAGGAGAGAACTGAGTGTCTCTAATTGTCCTTCGTTTTCCATAAACATTCCGTGGCATATTAATGTACACACACACAGACAGACACACACACACGCACACACACACGCGCACTTTTTTTCAAAATCCAGAGAAAATGTAAATCTTCAGTTTCAGTGACTACTGTCACCGCCGTAGGAATATTTGCTAACAGAACAGGCAAATTAGTTTCTGGTCTTGCTTTGCAAGTTTTCTGTGAACCAAAAAATCTTATTAAGTACTCACTTTCTCCAGTCAGGAATTCAAAAAAAGATTAACAAAGTTAATATAGCCTATATAGCCTATATAGCCTATATAGCTGTTTGCATAGATGGTGTCATGCCTCTAGATCTTATGTATACCACAGATTTATGAGGAGATGTCTTTTTTCTTGACAAGTGATGCGATATTTAAAAAAAATGACACAATGCCCAAATGTCTTACAACCTAGTACTGAAATTCCCTGTCATTTACTAACAAATCTAATATCTACAATTGGAATATATTAGAATTATGTAGAAATGGAGGAATACATGAGGAAATTATGTAGAAAGTGGATATCAGTAACGGACAAATGGTGAATGGAACTCACTTATAGTTGGTCACTGTGGAATAACATGATTGAGTAGCTATAGCTACTGTTACATTCAGTTGAGTATCAAGTATTTTACATTTCTTGCTGTTGTTTCCAAAAAAATACTTTGTAACTAGAACAACGTAACTTATTTTTTATAAGAAGACTAAGACCATTATTAATGGCTTTTCTGATAATATATTTGCAGAGTTTTACATTCTGTTGATTTCATTTATTTCTTCCTAATTCACTCAAAATTTTCTAAGAGATTCAAATTATGAAATATAAATTCTCTCTTGCACTAAAGAAAATGTGCTTAGTAACTTGGTGCTATCAAAGAGTAATCTTATAATAACAGCTGTAATCCACACAGCAGATGCTGACATTGTGAAAGAACTGAGAGATCTCAATGAGCACAACATAATTGCTGATACATTCTAATGGAACATGTGAACTATATAGATCCTGATAATTCAGTGTCACCATATCATATGTCACCAAATACTAGCTTTCTATCTTCTATTAAGATGATACTACATTCAATTTGATTTTTGTTTTTGTTTTTTGAGACAGGATTTCTCTGTGAATCAGTCCTGGCTATCATGGGACTTACTCTGTAGACCAGGCTGGCCTCAAACTCACAGATACCTGCATGATCAATTTGAATTTTTACACTAACATAGAATAAGAATAATGTTAAATAAGTTTTCTACTTACCAAGAATACTAGCTAAATAGTCTTACTGTTTATATTTCTTATAACTTCATATTTTAGAAATTAGATTCTAATTCTATTTTTCGCTGAGAAACAGTTTGAACATGTTTTTAGAAAACTCTTATCAAAATCATTGTCATTCACTGAACTTCAGAAAATCCTAAGTAGGTGATCATAATTTTGTTGGTCTGTGGTCTGTGGTGTTTTTCTAACAATTAAATGATATTTGACTGTGACAACTATGTGGATTATATTTCTCATAGACCTGGAGAAATGAATGGTTTGTATTTGTTTTGTTAATTTTCTCTTTGTAATTTTCTTCAAAGATATTTCTTCAATACGGAAACACTGAAAAATAACAGTATACTCCTCAAAGTTGAGTCTGTTTTGGTATCTATAAACACCGCAGCATATGCTCCTGGGTGAGTCGTGTTTGTTAAATGGTCCAGATTTTTTTTTCTTTTTGAGCCCAAGGTTTGTACTAATGTTTTGATGCCACGAGATGTAAAGCATCTGTTCCTTTTTTATCGGTGAATAAAAGAATTTACAGCTTTTCATTAATCATCTGGAAGAAAGGCTCTTTATTCACTTAGGCAGCAGGTCTGTGATTACATGAAGCATGGGCAGAAAGGAAGAACATTTCCCAGGGAATGAGTCACAAAGACAAGCAAAAGAATGACAAACAACCATGAAGGAATGCGTGTAACATTACACCCCAGAGGGCCTGTGAGAGTCGGGCTTTGTAATAGCTTCATCTCATGTGGAAAGGGTATTCTCTTAAATCAGTGATATATTAAGCGACCACTGTCAATTATAAAATGCTGCAACATGTGTTCTCTTTAATGTGTCCTCAGAATTATCAGCAAAGTTCTTTGAAGAATGAAAAGAGGCAAAGAAGTTCCCACTTAAATTTAAATCAGATTTCTGAAAAACGACTTGTCTTTTATTTATGTTAAAATATTTTAAAAATTTGCACTTGTTTGCTAAATTTCAATACACATAAAATAACAAAATGAGAATATAATGAAATTATACAATAATAGTGTTAACATTTTCCATTTCTCCTGGTAAGATTTAATCATGTAGCTGGTCGGTGGTGGCGCAAGCATTTAATCCCAGCACTTGGGAGGCAGAGGCAGGTGGATCTCTGGGAGTTTGAGGCCAACTTGGTCTACAAGAGCTAGTTCCAGGACAGCTCCAAAGCTACAGAGAAACCCTGTCTCAAAAAAAATAAATAAATAAACAGTTTAATCATGCTACACTATGATGCTTCAATACTCAGAACTCTTTCAATGCAATCTGTCAATAGATGAATAAAGGAAAATATTATGAAAATGTGATTAGAATTTATTAAAAATTTTAAAACCTGTTTTATACATGGCATTCTTTTCAAACAGGAAAAATGAAAAAACTCAGACTAGATAAAAACCTTTTGAAGTTTGATTAGAAACTTGTAGAAAGAAAATGAAAATGTCCTAAACAACAGCAGTACGAGAAAACAGCAAATGACATATAAATAAATAAATAAACAAGCAAACAAGATTGGGAAATTTTCACTAATAAAGATATATAGGTTTTCAATAAGCATATAAACAGGGAACAACATGTTTATGACATGGCAAATACCAGTGACATTAACTAATAATGCCATTAATATCCCAAATATTAACCAACTCAGAGTGGAGCACAGAAAATAATGGTTTTACTGCATGATATTTTCTTTTATTTATGTTTGACAGCTTGATACATGTATATAGTTAATGTTAGTCACTTTTCCCTATGACTCATTGGGATTAATCTTTCCCTGTGCTCTTTTATTACCCTTCTACATTCAAAAAAAAACACAGAATACGATTAATATAAGAGCTGTAACATAAGGAATACTTTTGAAAAATGGCATTATCTGGAAGTGATGAACTCACTGCATTGAAGTTGCCTGCATGAGCCTGGACCCCATCAATACCTTATCAGTGACAGGGGAGTGATGCTCTCTGTGAGGAAATACTGGCAGTTAATGGTTTCTTGAGAAAGAGGTGTCAATGATTTCAACAATGATCCTTTAGCCTTGTGAGGGGTTGAATGAATCCAGGGCAGCCATGCTTTCCTGACCTGGCAGGAAAGAGGCAGACATGAACTCACAGTGGTAGCAGCGCTGTATAAAAGGCTAGGCAAGCTCATTTGTATTAAACAGGAAAATTCTCCAAAGTGAAAAGGGAAGTTCAACACTAAGTCCCATCGTTAGCTAAGGAGCTGTTAGCAGTAAACAGCTCATGGGAGTGGGAGAATAGGTTATCTTTCAGTGTCTGGTGCTTGGCAGGTTTACCACACTCTTGTGGAAGACATCCAAGAGTATATAGACAGTAAAAAATCAACTTCATGCATTTAAAAAATGAAAGCAGACACAAAATTGATTAGGAAGGGAAGGTAGTGGGTCTGGGAGGGGTCTCTGGAGTTTAAAAATGAGAATAACTAACTATAGAAATTATTTCAGGATTAATAACAAAAAGATAAAACTGAAGACTTTGAAGCAAAAAAAAAAAACATTTTCAATCTTCCAGCCTTACGCTTATTTCCTGAACTATGACTGGCTATTTTTAGGATGTGGTATCTTGCTTCCTTTCACTGCAGAGAGAAGTATCTTTGATTAAAACTGAAAATATCATTAGTTTATACATATAAACACAAGTACTTAGAAGGACATTTGAGATGTATCAATTTTAAGTTAAGTTCTTTCACACCCTATACTTTCTTAGCAGTGAATTTTTAACCATACCAAAATATCAGTGATGGATTTCTTCTTGTCCCACTGGGCCTTGAAATCAGAGTGTGTAATATTTGCCTACAGATAGTTGTGTCAGTATTAGAGCAGTAGAAATCTTCTATGGAGAGGTTGGTATTATAGTTCATTGGGGTTTCACTGATGCCTTTTTT
Organism: Bramus lutescens; assembly: GCA_001685075.1. Lineage (NCBI taxonomy): Eukaryota > Metazoa > Chordata > Mammalia > Rodentia > Cricetidae > Bramus > Bramus lutescens. Next base: position 47,987 of record LOEQ01012019.1, read on the forward strand.
CCAGAGCAGCAAGCAGTGTATCTTCCAACATGAGCAATCTGGAAGGAAGATTCCAGTTCAGGTCCAGATCAATTTCTCTGTATTTTATTCCCAATATATGTGATGTCTCATGCAATAATGTCTTATTACCTAACTCAGGGTAGAACCTAAGAGGAATTGCAAGAGCCTTATGATTTTAGGGATCCCTTGGGTCTTCATTAACAATAGAAGTTCATAAAGAGCTACCCAAACCTGATGCCGGAATTTTATTTAAAGCCACATGGCATTAGGTTTAACATTAAAGAGCAATGCAAGCTGAATGCATAAGTCATAAACAATTCCACACAGCTTCGGAATTATAATTAATAGAATAGTTTTTTATTTAAATGGGAAAACTTACAGATTACCGTCCCAGATCACAGCTCTCTGCGCAATCAGGAAAGGAGCATAGTCACTGGAAGAGGAGCCGGAAGCCAGAGAGTGAGCCGTGAGCAGTTGCTGCTTTTTTAAAGAGAGAGTGACCACGCCCCAATAGGCTGGTATCTTATCGTCTATTGGCTAAAGGAGCAGAAGGAGCTCCTGCAACAGCAAGCTACCATTTTTTTCTAACTCTCACATTTGCTACTTGGATCAAAATGTAGTAGGCTATTAAAACTGCTTCTTATTACATACTTCATTTTGGCTATCATCTCCACAGATATTTACCGCATCACTTCTTAAACTTTTTCACTTCATATCAAAAGTCTTGGTTGTATATCAACTATACTCTGCTTATCAAGTTGCTCTTAACGTTGGAAAGCTTATTTACACAGTGGAGAGCAGTGCATTTAGAGGTACATGGCTGTTCAAAGCGCTGAGGAAAAGCAACAGGGAATATTCTGCCCTCTATATCTATGTGAAGTTTATTCCTTAGAAAACTCAAGAAATACTGCTGAAGAGAGAGCAGAAAGAATGTAAAAGCCGGATGATGGAGAAGAGTAACTGATGTGGGATGTCCCCCTGTATAGTGTTGCTTCTAGTGGTTAATAAAAAAGCTTCTTCAGCCTATGGCAGAGCAGAATATCACCAGACTGGAAGAGATATAGAGTAGGCAGACTCAAAGAGATGCTATGTAGCTGCTGATGGAGAAAGACAGCAGAAGAGAACATTAGCCACAGCATGGTGGCAATAAACAGATTAATAAAAAATGGTTAAGACGTAAGAGTTGGTCAATAAGAAACCTCAGCTAATGGCCAAGTAATTAATATAGTTTCTGTGTGATTAATGCTGTCTGAGCAGATGGAAATGAATGAGAAGTCTCAGTTTTCAGGTAACATGAAATACTGTTTTCTGGCTCTGACATGGCTATTGTACGCAAGAACTAACAGCAAGTGTGATTACCTACACAACATCAAGGCAGGCAAAATTCCAGCACTAATTAGTAGATTCCAAAGACTCATCCCTAACTGAGGAGACACGGGCAGTAAATGGTAGAAGAGGAAAGAATGCACCTTGTTTTTTAAGTACTGAGGCCCCTTTTCGGTAGTTGCTCATGTTTCAATAAATAGTGCCTTGATATATATGTTTTTTTCAGTGCTAAAGTACTAATTGTTTTCAGTATCTATCTATCATCAATCATTTATCTATCATCTCTCATTCATGTATCTTCCTATCATCTATCCCTCTGTCTTTCTACCTCTCCATTACCTATTTATCATCTATCTTTATTTTATTAGTGACATAAAAATGCAGTGGTTTTTCATGGTATCCAACCGTCTTTGTGGCCTTAATCCTGGACCTGATTTTGGCTTTGAGGGAAAATGTTGAAAGAGTGAAATTTATTTTCTTTAATTAAAATGCTTCTATTTGAAAGTTTCATACTTTTATTCAATATAATATGATTATAGCTTCCATTTTCAACCTCTCCCACTTTCTCCCTCCAAGTTCCTTTTGGATGTCCCCACAAGTCCTCATTCCAACTTGATTTGCACCTACTCCCCCCCACACACTTTTGATAAGTCTGGTGATATTCTGCCCTGCCATAGGCTGAAGTAGATTTGTTGACCAATGATTTCTCAGTATGTGCTAGTTTAATATAATTACATTTATTGACATGTTTAACTAGAATTTATTAATTGCCATGTAATAAATGTAATTATATTAAACTAGAACATATTGAGAAATCATTGGTTATAACATCTTTTTTTAACCTGTAGATTTTTCTGGTTAGGAATGGAAATCACCATGCAAAATTTTCCAGCCTCCAAAAGCATGTAAGTTATTATTGCCATACGGCTTATATCTGTGCCCAACATTAGGTTAGCATTCTTCATGCCGATTTCTATTTTTCTTTTGGATTTGTAATTGTAGAAAGCTTCCACATCTTTATTTCAACAAAACACTTAATTTTAAAGAGCTCCAGACATTAAAACCAAGAAAACCCACTTTGGAGCTTCTGAAGAGAACGACTGCAGAATGAAAACAGCGAAATCATGGCGTATGCAACATATCCTCCCATTAGCGGTAGAGCAGGTTGAGGAAACATTGCATGACTTCTCAAATTGCTAGGATATATTTATCTTTCTGTAAATTTCCTTTGTCATGAGCTCTCATTCTGAGGCAGGTGTAAATGAATAGCAGGCTAGAGAATATCAAACAATGAGCGCGGGATTAAGAGAAGAATAAACAAATCATACAATAAAAGTTAAATAAACCTTGCCTGTTACAGTGCCATTTTATTATCAAAGTTAACTTAGAATAATTCTTAGTCTATAATTGTGTTTTCAATGTTAGATCTGGAAAGAAAATTTCATATAAATATTTTGAAATGTTTGTATAGCTATGACCTTAATAAAGAAAATAAAGGCAATGTGGAATCATATGAAGCTTTAATGTCTTTCCTTAGCTATGATAATATAAGCATGGATAAGCTTCAAACTGTTTAATTATCACATAACAATGATGGCAAAGGGTTTCATAATATAATTACCAGTTTTGCCAAAGACATAACACAAGTTTTCTAATGAAGTCCACAGTAAATTTTAAGATTTTTTTAAAATCAAGGGCTTTAAATCATAGCATTGCTGAAGAAATGACCTTATTCTTAAGCAACAGGGTATAAGGCCAGGAACCAAGATGGCCTCTAGATGACAATTACTAGATAAATATGAAAATTATAAGAAATCCGACAGTTCATTCTGTATTTTCTTTCTGGCAGTTTCTTACTATGTAGATAAGGCTGGACTCAAACTCACAGAGATACACTCACCTATGTTGTAATTACCCATATTTGTTCACACTCAACTTTTATAACTTTAGCCAAGTTTTAAATTGTGATAAAAGAACATCTCAAGACCTGCAAGTTAGGTTTAATAAAAGTATCAAACATGTGGTTAAGAAACTTAATCATCCATGGAAAATTAATAATAATAATAATAATAATAATAATAATAATAATAATAATAAAATCTGCTATTAAAAATAAGTTGAGACTTTCAAGCATTATGTGCATACTATTTGAAAATATTGAAAAGTGATTTTATATACAAACCACTCTAATGTCTATAAAAGCAATAACATTAAGATATCCCATTTACTAAATATAAAATCTTAAATACTCATTTTGAGTCATAGCTCTCCTGAAATTACTCATGTATTAGGAATGGAGATAGTATACTCATTCATAACAACCCACTCTGCCCTGTCACCTCCTTCACATTTAACTTCTGTAAATGGAGTTTTTCAAACTGTGAAATTTTTTTTCTAAAATACAATCTAATTAATAATATTCAGTATGTTCAATCTTGTGAATCTGTCGACATCTGGGACCAATTCTGTCAGCTAATTTTAATTTAACTACATTTGCTAAAATAAAATGGCATAATACAGACTGGTAGATCAATGAATAGTTTTAATTTCTGACCAATTAATAAAACATATATAGGTATAAGGAAGCACAGCTGTATAATGACTTATAATCCTCTGAAATACGAATCTCAGCAAAAAATACCATATATTAGGTATACTATCTCCACCATCTTCTAAATGCATAGCACCAATAATCTGTAACCCATAGCAAGTCTGTGTTGCTATCTGGATTATTATGGAAGAGACAGAATAGAGAAATTATACACAACTATATAGGCATTATGGGTGAATATTTCATTAAGGAGCAGGTGTCTCTGGAGCAGAAACTTTCCATCTGTAACTAAATTTATTTGCTCCAACATTTTTTGTCACATTTGACAAGAAGTAAATAGTGACATCACTAAATAAGAATACCTGTGTATATATAAAAGTTTGTAAGTTAATAATCTTGAGGATATTTTTCATTTGTAATAGCTTATGCTTCTACATTCTTATACCATTCAGAAAGAAAAAGCCTACAAGGCTAGTCTTATTTATTGCAGAAAATAACCTTGAATAACTGCACATACTGGTTTCTATATGTAGAAAACAAATTCTTTATATTGTGTTGCAAGTAAGTGAACTAAATGTTTTAGTTAACAGAATCTCAGGGTTGTTCTGATTTTAATTTCTCTGTGGCTTATAATGTTGGGTTTTTCCTTAAGAGTCTTTCAGCCATTTTAGAGCCTTCTGTTGAGAGTTCTCTGCTTATGTATGTACCCCATTTTTATTGGGTTATTTGTTCCTTTGTTGACCAATTTCTTGAGTTCTTTGTATATTTTGGAGATCAGCCTCTGTCTGATGGAGGGTTGGTGAAGATTTTTCCCATTCTGTAGGCTACCATTTTGTCTTGTTTACTGTGTCCTTTGCTTTACAGAAGTTTTTCAGTTTCAGGAGGTTCCACTTAGTAATTATTTCTCTCAGTGTCTGTGCTACTTGGGTTATATTTAGGAAATGGTCTCCTGTGACAATGCGTTCAAGTGTACTTCACACTTCTATGAGGTTCAGTGTGATTGGATTTATGTTGAGGTCTTTGATCCATTTGGACTTGAGTTTTGTGCATGGTGACAGATGGATCCAATTTCATTCTTCTACGTGTTGATATCCAGTTACATGAACATAATTTTTTAAATATTTTTTTCTCTTTTTTATTCTATATTTTTTTCTTCTCTGTCAAAAGTCAGGCATTCACAGGTGTGCACCTGGTCTTCTATTCAGTTCCATTGGTCCCCCTGTCTGTTCTTATGCCAATACCAGGCTGTTTTCAGTACTGCAGCTCTGTAATAAAGTTTGAAGTCAGGGATTGTAATGTCTCCCAAAGTTCTTTTATTGTACAAGATAGTCCGGCTATCCTGTTTTTTTGTTTTATTTTTGTTTTGTTTTGTTTTGTTTTCCATATGAAGCTGAGTACTGTTCATTGGGGGGTCTCTGAAGAATTTTGCTGGAAGTTTGATGGGCATTGCTTTGAATCTAGGGATTGCATTTCATAAGATTGCCATTTTTACTATGTTAATTCTACTTACCCAAGAGCATGGGAGATATTTCCATTTTCTGGTGTCTTCTTCAATTTCTTTCTTCAAAGATTTAAAGTTTTTTTTTTCATACAGGTCTTCCACTTGTTTGGTTAGAGTTACTCTGAGATATTTTATGCATTTGTTGCTATTGTGAAGGGTGATGTTTCTCTGATTTCTTTCTCAGACCATTTATCATCT
>LOEQ01012020.1:1273-13890 GCA_001685075.1 Bramus lutescens
GGAGGTCCTGATTGCCCTGCCATAGAAGCCCCCCAAGGTGGGTGTTAAGGCAAAGTAAATGGTCCTCACGGTTTGTACCAGTGCTAACCAGTGGGGGGTCTGTGCCCAGTTGTTTTTCTTTCCTTCACAGCCTCTGAAAGAACATGGCCTCCAACAAGAAGCATCTTGATCTGTCCAGGAACTGAGCATAACTACTATAAGCTTCAGTGTGTGTCGACCTAGACCCTTCCCACAAAGGAAACGGCAATGCAGTCTCTCATTTTCCCCAATGGACATTACTTTTATCTTTTTCTGTGTCCTGTTGTTCAGCGAATGCTAGCGACCATTGTCTTCAATTGCTGTATAAGATCCTACAGTGCGAAGGAAGTAGCTTGGAAAGGGTTCACAGTCCAGTTCTGCCTTCTTTTGTTTGGGAGTTTGCGCAAATCTCTTAACCTCTCGGCTTGGTGTTGCCATTGCGGATGAGGAAACCTCCAACAGAAAAGAGTTGTTTAAAAGACTATCAAGGGCTGGGGGGGGGGTATAACTCAGTTGGTAGAGTGCTTGCCTACTATGTCAGAAGCCCTGAGTTCCAACCTTGGCATGGCATGAAGCAAAACAGATGTGTTGGTGCACACTTGTGATTTCAGCACTTGGGAAGTAGAGGCAGGGGAATCATAAGTTCAAAGTTGGCAATGTGAGATGGCTCACTAGATAAAAGTGCATATTGTGAAAATCTAATGACAGTTTATTTCAATGCCCTAAATTCACCTAAAGGTAGGAGAGAAATGACTCCACAGAGTTGTCCTATGACTTCTCTATGTGTGTCACATACAGAACCCGCAGATCCAAAATATAAACTACCCTCCCAAACAAACAAACAAACAAACAAGAATTAAGACAAATCCATCCTCAGCTACATAGAGAGTTTGATGCTAGCTTAGGCTATATGAGTTCTGTGCCCAAACCATAAATAACCCTCCCACCCCCAAATTAGCAAAACAACACTTTTCTGCTAGTCTCCTTGAATGGGTGAAGCCTCATGGTCACTGTCATTAATTTGTCAGGCCTGGTCTTTCTCCCCTCTCCCTTTATGCTAGTAGACCCAACTGTAAAACTGGTGTCATTTTTACCTCTTTTTGCCAACTTGTTAGTGCATATATTTGAGAATTTCTCCAGTACCTGGAGCCTTGCACTCATCTCGTAGCTTCCTCCCTTAACTTAAGGCATAGGACTCCTAACTGGCTTCCTTCCAGTCCCTCTCAAGTCTGCTGCCAGGATTGTTTTCAAGTAAAGCTACTTACAGTAATAGCAGTTCCACAAGTTTTTATTCTAAACCTTCCACTTCTTTGATTTATTTATTAAATTTATTTTACATCCCAAATGCGGTTTCCCCTCCCTCCTCTCCTTCTACTCCCTTCCCCACCTTTTGCCCCTCCCCCATCCTCTCCTCTTCTGTTCTGAAAGGAGAAGTCCTCCCATGGGTATCAACAAAATCAGGCAGTTCACATGGGACCAACCTAGATCCTCTACATATATGTGATAATTGTGTAGTTTGGTCTGATAGCAGGATTTGTAGCAATGGGAACAACGGTTTCCCCTAATGCTTTGGCTGGCTTTTGGTAACTTCCTACTTCTCAATTTGGTGAATAATGTGTCTCCATGAACCGGTTTTTACACACCCTGGGGTCTTTCTTCCCCTTCTTCTTTATCAGTGCTTTGTATCACAACATATTTGATGCCTTTTTAAGACAGTTAATTTAAGCATCAAGTGAAGTATCAATTTAACTAAGCCATGAGACACTCTGATATGTGGTTAGACCCCATGGGTGTGTGGGTGAGGGTGCTCCTGAGTAAAATTAATATGGGGATTATAAACTGAGGGAAGTGAGTTATTTTCCAGTGGTGGTGAAGAAAGCATGAATCAAATCTTTTGAGGGCATAAATGAATTTCAAAAGAAATAAGTGAAGGGCCTGGTCAAAGAGAGTATAGTTGTCTTTGATCAGCAACATCCAGTTTTTTTCTAGTCTCAGGCTTGGACTTGTTACTTGTGCACTCATTCTGGGTCTTCCGTTTATGTACCACACAGCCTCTAAAGACTAGAGCAAATTACTTAAAATCAGTATCTCCACTTTGTGCATCTCTTCAGCATGTGCTCTAATGTCACCTACTATCAAAATTGCTTTAATGTCACCTACTATCAAAATGCAGAGAAGAGCTCATGGTGGCATGCTCAAGCCTAACCAGTGTATCTACAACTCTCATGCTCACAGCTCGGTGAACACCCAGGAATAGGGAGTGGAAAGAATGTAGGAGTCATAGGACCAGGGAATCTGCTCTGAAATAAATAAAAAAAAATCTGTATATGATAGGGAAGCTGTCCCCATTAAATCTTAAAATTATGGTTGGTTAAACAAAATCTGTCCAATGACAACAGCAGTTGACATGCCAGCATGGATAGAGGAAATCTCACAAGACCCTCTCCCTAGATAGGAACTACAGGGAAGCAATGACTGCTGAGAAATGAATAGTTAGTATTTTTCATAAATCAACCCCTGATAAGATATCCATTCCCAAATGGTAACTTTTAAACACATATACTTATAAGCAACACTAAATAGCATCAACACATTGGATTTATATATATACGTATGGGTGGTATAAACACACAAAATATTTATGTATTAATAATAATTAAAGAAGAAAAGATCATCAATTTTAGAGAGAATAGAAGAGACATGAGAGAGGTTGTGGAGAGAGAAGTGAAGAGATGATGAAATACTATATTTATATGTTAAATTTCTCAAAAAAACCTAAAATGAAATAGATTAAGAAGCATTCTTTGGCATCCCTTTCCCCCAACAGTCTTTCTGAACTAGGAGTTTCTTGCCTTTGGGCTCATTTTACAGTTTTCATCTGACCACTGCACTATAGCTGCTCCTTGACATGTCTGTTCTTTTATAGAGGAGCCCTTGAAGACAGGAAGGGCTGTCACCCTATTTGTTCCTGTATTCCCAGTACCTTGGAAGCAAAGCAATAGATATTGATTGAATGCAACACTAACTTTTATACTTAATGAAAATGGGATGAGATAGCTGTCCTTCAAGCATTCTCTCCAAATTGCTAACCCACTCCATTCTGCAAGAGGAGACCATGCTAGAATTTTTCACCCAATGCAAGACCTTGGGCAAATGGAATGGCTTCACAGTGCCTCAGGTATCTCATTGGGTAAAATGGGAACAATAATAAGATCCATAATATAGGGCTGTAGGAAAGAGCAAGTGCTTCGTGCATGGGAAGCTTCAAACAGCTTGGCATCCTGCAAATGCCTGGCAAATGGGAATTTTGCTCTTTTATTACCTCCAAAGGGAAGTGAACAGGTTCGTCCTTTTCTCATTTGAGAAAGCTGCTTTCAGATGTAATCACTGGCAGGCCAGTGAGAGAGGGGGTCTCTGGCTTTCCTTGACAGCAATTAAGTAGATCATCATTGTCTATATTTACTTAAATTGAAACCATGGAAGTATTTAGGCAGTGAAATAATGGCATGTAAAGACCTGACGGGTCTTACCATGAGCCAGAGGAAACAAAAGTTCTGCAGACCCCCCTCTCTTCTCCAGCCTGATGGTTCTCTCTGCATTTCAAAGAGAAATACAGCCCCTTGCAATTCTCTAATCTCTCTCCCTTTCTGCTTATGCCTCATGGGAACATTTGTGTCCTTTTAAATGCACCAACCCAAACCCCATCATGGTTATATTAAAGTCATTGAGTTGAATAGAAATAGACTGCCTGGCCATACTGTTGGAAGACACATGCTTCATTTGAGGCATTGCTGCAGAAGTTCACTGTCACCATGTGTCCTGTGGCCAGAAGTCTCTCAAAGTCTACAAGAAACAGATCAATTATTGTTTTACACCCTTATCAGGATATAACCATACTATGATTCTCAGGGTTCCTTTAGTGTTAGACCACTAACTGAAGTATAAGACAGAATCTCAGTAGGCAAGACTCATATACTCCTCATTCTACATAATAATTAGTCTAAATCATCTTATATAAAATACATTCATTTGATTGTGGATTTTGGACATTGTTTGTGTAGAAAGATACACAGTTCCAGAACTTCATCTTGATTGTCTGTCTGGGGAAGGGAGGGAGAGAAGGAGAGAAGGAGGGAGGGAAGGAGGGTGGAATGAAGAGAGAGAGAGAGAGAGAGAGAGAGAGAGAGAGGAGTTACTGATTTCAGTATGAAAGATACATAATGACCATTTACTCCAGCCACTGAGTCAAGAGAACAGTCTTACAGTCTTGGACACGAATACTTTGTTCATCCCAAGGCTAATTAGAGGCAGAAATAAGCAGTGATGATGACACATGAACATTCTTCCATCCTTGAAGAGGTGGATACCTTCATCTGTATGATGAGTTTGTGAGGTCACATAGTTTTCATGTTTCCATTCAAACTGCCTGTTCCTTTGGAGATTTAGGAATGACATTCACAAGATGGTGAAGTCTCTGCAAGCCCAGTTTCTTGTATAGCCCTCATCCTGGGTATTCCCAAGCCAATTCTTGTTGACTCTGTCTTCCCAGTGAGAACACTGACTCCTAAGGACAGATACTACATGCTCTTTTTGTCTAGGTTAGCATACATAGCCTGGCATCTGGCACACAATAGCCCTCAGTGGCTATTCATTGAATAAAAACATGAACAAACACTGTTTCTCCAAGATTTTAACCAGGTGTGGAATTCTAGGACCCAATTGTGAAGAAACGTCATTCCCCACTCTGGGTGTTGTTGATAAAAGAGGTCCACCTTCAGCTCATGTCAAATGCTCTCCTATCTTTTCAGGCCTGCATGGGGACCGTTTCTTTAAATTTTGGGTAGACTGCAAAGGTTTTGTATGCAATAATGTTAGTGTTCTTAAAATGCAGGTGCAATGATATCACATGGCCCTCACTATAAAGTCCACAATGAGTTTTATTTTCTGAATAAGTATTGATTGTAGCTTACACAATGCAAACCCATATAATTGAAAAGAATGAGACCAGTCATCAGTGGGCAGGGCTTGTTTGAGTATATGAGAAGCCAAAGTCTTCAGGCGTCTGCAATTTTATAATTGTACTTGCTTGGAAACCTTATTAAAGCCTTGCAGGTGCACTGCTTCATCACAGAGTAGTGAACCCTTGAAAGATATGCATAATAAACAGAGTTTGAAATATGTTTTTATTCCAGGCCATATGGTCCTGTCTGGAGTTTCCTGGATCTTTGGGTCAGTTCACTGCTGAAAGATGGGCTTGCAAGGACCCACCTCTCAGAGCAGCTGTCAGAAGCGCTATCAGAAGGAATCTGCAGTTGCATGATTATTCGCATTCTGTGGCTGTTAGATATAAACCTAGCCTTCCTCCAGAACTGAAAGGTGCTGAGCGAAGTCTCTTCCCTGAACAGCTTGTGGCCACATCACTAAGCAGTGTCCTTCCTTGTCCTTAAAAAGCAGACTGACGACATTTGTACATTAGGCCAGGATGGGTAGTCTGGGTGAGGTATTGCCCACCTGGGCTTGAACTTGGTGCCAGCAATATGAAAACTGAAAACATATACAGTTGCACTTTACAGAAATGTCATTGTTCTTTTTTTTCTCTGCTCTTTGTTGCTCATTTTCCTGCATTCTCAGGGCTAAGCAATCAGGGGCTGCTGCACTCAGGCACTCTGAGTGTTATAGTGGCCGTATGGTAAGCTTGCCTTCCCTTTGTTAGCGACAGAAGGTGGCATTGACATCATTGAAAATGGCTTCTTAAGGAACATCAGCTATGATTTATTTAGCACTCATTTTATACATATAAGGACACTGGTAACTGACCAGAGACTTGGTTTAGAAATTAAGGAATCACAAGAATGCACTCTAATTCTTAACACTGAAAATGTATTTTTCATATTGGAGGAAGAGTAAGTTCTGTAATCTTCTCCTGATTACTCAGAAAAGTTTAACTTAGTATTTGACCATCATTTTGGTCAAAAGATATCTTTTTCAAATAACTGTTTTCCCTATGCTTTTATGTTGCTGACATAATGTGCAGTTTAATACCTACTTACAGCTGTTCGTTCTAAGTAATGTACATTGAGCATGGGGAGGTAGGATCCATGTACTTCCTGACTTTCTGGGGTGTAGAGTGTGGAGTATAAGATAGACATTAAACAAGCAGCTTCATGTCTTATACAATGAAATAGAAGTTAACTGTATCAAGGGAAAAATGAGGGGAAAAAAGTTAAGAACTGTTAAGATTCTCCCATCGATTCAGGATGTATTTTGGGAAAACATAATTTGAACAATGTTTTTAAGGTCTATAAAATGACAGCAGTACTATAACTTTATATAAGGTGTGTATTTTAGGTAAGGGATAAGAGTATATGATGAAAGATACTTTCTTCAGAAACTAGTTTATACTCCAAAGGTGCTATCATTCAAGTTCAATGATTTGCCTTAGGAGAGGACAGCAACCTTATTCCACAGCATCGAGAGATTTTAGAATGATCATGGGAAAATATGCATGAGAAATTCCCAGAAACACATCCAAGCTCACACAGAGGTCTTTGAGATATGCTGGGAAAAAGTGATGGAGGTATGGCAGCAAATAGGAAGTGTTGTTGACAAATCACAAAGTAGGAAGCTTCAGGGAAGGGCAGATACACTATGGAATGAGTGGATAGATAGCTGGGATAACCACACTGGGTCTGGAAACAGAGACTGGTTGCCATGAGAGATGGTGTCAACCAGACAAGGCAGATTCACAAAAGAGATGAAGACGTAAAATCAGTGGTGTCTGGTTGTTCATAAAATACGGATGTCTGGGCTGTTCATCCTGGTCTTGCTAAGAGTTTAAGACCAAGGTGGGGATGATGAAACCCTCATTTCATTGAGATCATTTCAAGACAATCATTTATTCCCTTTTTCCTCATTCCCCTCTCTGTTTGCCTCCCCACCTCCAGATTTTATACTCATCTTTATTCTCCCCTTTACATTTCTCTTTCTTTTCCTTTCCTCACTTTTCCTTCAACAGGTGCCCATTCATCATCCACAGGGGAGAATGAAGAACTATTCATTGTGTGGCATACTTTGAAGTCAAAGGATGAAGTCTCTCTTTTAGCCACAGGAGTCACCCGTCTAGTCATTGAGATGAACAATAAAAAATGAATGCACAAGCAAGGCATTTATATTTAATTTATATTTAATAAATTGTACAACATCATAGTACAAGATGATGTGAAAGAGAATGGAGCACTTGGGAATATTTTAAACTGAAGCATCAGAAATGATCCGTTATGGGGATAGATTTCAGTGAAGAGTGGAATGGCGGCAAAGAGACAAAAGAATAGCAGATGGAAGGAAAAGGCCCCATAAAGGCCATGGGGCGGACATGTACTCAGCACATTCTGTGAAGAACAAGAAAGCCATTGTTTGTGAAGAATGGCAAAGAAAGGAGAGGTGGATGTTGGACACCAGGCAGTGTCTGTCCTGGAGGTCTGAAAGAATGAGTTTTGCTCTTAGGGGACTGATGTTACAAGGTGCTCCTCCTCCTTCCACCTACCATCTAGGCCATCTGGTACAGTACTTTCCACAGTGGTTCTGATTCTTTGTGCTCCGTACAGTCCTCCTGTTTCAGATTTGCAAGGTTTCATGTCCTTCTCTGCAGAGATCATAGGCTCTGGAGTTGGAGCCTCAGCTTCAATTATTAGAATTCTGTCAGCCTCATATCTACATTTTGTTTTGTTTTGCTTTGCTTTGCCTTTTTCTTACTTCTGTTAACAGTCATGATTTCAATTACCATCTCTGTATGAGGATGTTAAAATTAAAACCACTGTCTCAGACTGTGCTTTTATCTTATATTTAGATGTCAAGAAAATCATCTTAAGGTCATTATAATCAAATTTTACTCTTGTCCCTGCTTCTGTGCCAAAACTTGTCTCTGCCCAATGTTCCCCAATCTAGAGGCTGGCACAGTGACCAAACAAGTCATTCTTTGCTTTCATGTCTCCTTCACCACTGATTATCAGTACATTGCTAAATCTTGTTGCTTTTATTTGAGTACACATTGAATCTACTCTTTTGATGTGGGATTCTCCTCTGTATGCTATCAATATGCTTTATTACCATTGGTTAATAAAGAAGCTGTTTTGGCCAATGGCTTAGTAGAGAAAAGCCAGGCANAGAGAGAGAGAGAGAGAGAATAGGAGGAGTCAAAGAGGCACCATGTAGCTGCCAAAGAAGACAGATGCCAGAGCCAGAACCTTACCTGGTAAACCACAGCCTGGTAGAAATAGATAGATGAAAAATGGATTAACTTAAGATGTAAGAGTTAATTAGAAATATGCCTGAGTCATTGGCCAAACAGTGTTATAATTACTATAGTTTCTGTGTGATTATTCTAGTCTGGGTGGCCAGGAAAATAACTAGTAATCTCCTTTTATAAATGATGCCAATGTGGGGACCCCATGTAGGTGCTGAAGGAGAAGGACATGTCAGAACCTTACCTGGTAAGCCACAGTCTCATGGCAACACACAGATTAATAGAAATAGGTTAATTTAAGATATAAGAGTTACTTAATAAGAAGCCTGAGCTAATAGGTGAAACAGTGTTGTAATTAATATGGTTTCCGTGTGATTATTCAGCTCTGGTGACTAGGAAATGAATAAGCAGCCTCTGGTTATACTTCCTTTTCTCTATTTTTACTTCTGCCACTTCTGCCATCACTATCTGACTGAGGATTATCACTCCTACCTGCTTACTCCATTCTTGCGATGTTCAGATCTGTTCTTCCCAGAGGTAAAGTTTGTGAACTGCAAACTAGGTAAAATTATCCCCCATTTTAGAATCCCTCAATGATTTTTCTATCTCTGTTGGAGTAGTACTCAAAGTCCTTACAGTTTTGATGACAACTAGTTTTTGGTCTTCCTTGTGATTTTTACTGTCATTCTTTTTGGTGCCATTGAATCAATCACCTTTTTAATGTTTCTCTCATGGGTTTTCCCACATCTGAGTTTTCACAGTGTTATTCCTTCTTTTGGATTGCTCTTGTCTTTGTTCTTCTAGAATGATGAACATCTGTCATGTCATCAGGCTGCTCAGCATTGGTTGAATACACTTGTTCCACTTGAGAGACATTCAGACTTCTGAGTTTTATCTCTGCAAGGTGTAGGATGAGAAGTCTCTGGTTTCATTGGGCCAGGGTGTTATGTGATCTAGCATTTGGATTCATGCATGTGAGAATTTAATTCAAAGGTGCACAGATGGATAAAGGCAGAATCTTTTATCTTGGTGAGGATGGAAGCAGAGAATCCCAGCTCTTGAGAATGACAGTGGTTGTAAGGTCTAATCTATGGTATAGTTTAGGCTGAGATATAGGTGGCTTCAGGGGTCAAAAGAAAGTATGTTAGAAGAAAAAGGAAAAGTGGTACCCAGTTCCATTTGGCCATTAGTAACAGAGGTAGTTTCTTTGGTCAATTGACTACATAGTACATGATTGAGCACTGCTCCTGAAAGCTGCATTGTAGCCCATTTCCCTAGCATAACTCCTTTTCTTCTCCATCAGTGTGTTTTTTAACCTTCTTTTGCTGCTGCCTAATGCCTGACAAAAATTAATTTAAGGGAGGAAGGTTTTTTTTTTTGGCTCACAGTTGGAAGGGATATAAATCTATCATGGTGACAGGAAGCCCCATGAGGACTGGATATTACTCAAATCTCAGTATGTCAGGGAGGCATAAGGACAGGAAGTATGTGGGACGAAAACCTTGAAGGCTTACTCCTACAGTGGTGCACTTCCTCCAAGTAGTCCCACCTTCTAAATCACCAGGGACACTAGCCTATGTGGGAGGCATTTGATATTTAACCTATAGCAATCAGTGACACTCAGTCAGGGTCAGATTCTGCTAAGAAAGAATGTCATTGACTGAGGGGACTCTAAGACTCTTAACTCACTGTTGGATCCATGAGCTCTATTTCATTAAGCAAAGAGGTCCATTAGCCATGTCTCATATTTTCTGATTTAAACAGATTTTCTAATTGTGCAGGCTCCATGTACAGGCTTAGCTGTTACTGCCCCCTTGAGTTCCTGTATCAACCCACTTACTTGCCCAAGGTTATTGAACCTTGTCAGATGTCAGCAGTCTTTTCTGTAGAATACAGATGCTGATAATATCTGATAGGCTCATTGCAAAGGTGAAAGGACTTGATGCATAATGAACTTTTGATATGGTATCCAGACAGTCAGTAAATGTTATAGTGGTTTCTTATGTTCCCCTCTTTCTTTCCAGTCTACTTTTCAGAAACAATGATTAAATGCTCACAGACTGATAATTGGAAGAATACCCTCCTTAATACAGGCTGCAATTGTGAATTTAAAAATTATAACATGCCATCATATCCTCTATTCCTTCTTTATTTGCTTGACACTTATCCATGCCATAAATTCATAAATATAGGATAGGTGTTGCCCATCTGTCCTAAATGTCAAGTTAGGACACTTCTAACTCCCGTTATTCTCTCAGCTAGAGGAGCTGCAGAAGCACCCGGTGTTCTAGGAGTATCGCCCAGAGTTCCATGTCAGTCCTGACTTCTTGTCCTGACCCACAGCTGACCCGTTCCCACAGACTGTAACCCAGTCCCAGATGCTGTACTTTCCCTTGGCACCCAATTTCACTGTTTCTCAGCACTGAGCACTTTGTGCTGACTCTATGTCCTCTGAAAGCTGTTGGAAACCAGATGGAGGAAGAGATGGAACAGATTTTCACTCCTCACCCTCCCAGACTTGAAGAGCAATAAAAGCCACAATTGCAGCCACTGCGTAGTGTGTCTTAGACTTTGCTAGGAGTCAAGCCTTCTTCCCAGGTCTATCTGTATTAATTTATTTAATGCTCACCATTATCCTATGAAGATATGCTAATACCTCAATTTTACAAAAGAGGAAACCAAGTCCCAGAGGGAAAAAAGGCAGGAAAGAGGGTAGAAAAGGGGCTAAGGGACAGAAGGAGTCCTTTTGATGTACCTCTGCCTGGGAAGAACATTGGTTCCTTTAATAGCGACTTTTGGCTGTAGCAGAAGTAACTGCGTAATTAATATAGTTGGAGAGATTGTAGAAGGTGATACAGACATATACCTAGTCTCAGATCAGCTTTACAATTATGAATTTTTATATGATCGCTTTTAATTGCTTGCTATTTGCAGCACCCTCCCCACCCCAGTGTAATAGAAAGAGTAGGAATAATAGTTAATTAAGAAGTCTGTGGAGCTCATTTCTGGCTAATTGGCTTTTTCTATAAAATATTTAAAAATTAGCTTTGAAATTCAAAGACTCTCTTTTCAGAGAGTTGTGGCTCTTGCTACCAACAGTTCCCATCTGCAGGTGGGGCCTCCTGTGTTGGGGTGATTTGGGTATTTTTGCAAACTCTGTCCAGCTTCTTGTGTTCACTTGGGAAGAGGAGAGGAGAGTCTTATTGTACATCTTTCTTTGTTTAGATCATCCTTATTCCTTTATTTTTCTAAAGAAAAAAGCAGCAGCCAGTGTGTCAGGTCTCCTGCAGGATGCTACCCAGCTAATGCTCATCTTCAATTGTAATGAACTTGTACTGTTCAACCAAACTCAAGAGAATCACATTTTCAAAGTTAGTGTGTGGGCAATTGCCAGAAAATAGGCTTCAAACTGTGTCCCCAGAAGGCTTTCTTTCTCTGGCTTTGACAGACGTCGAGAGAGATCCTCATAAGCCCCTAGCAAGACCAGGTGGGTGGTTTGGGACTCTGAGCCCAGTTGGCAACCACAATGAAAGAGCATGGTGCATTAGTTTCCTGTGGCTGTGCTAGCAGATTGCCCTAAACCTGGTGTCTTAAAGACAACAGAAATATATCCTCTCACAGGTCTAGAAGCCAGAATTCCAAAATTAAGGTGTCAGCAGGATCTGTACTCCCTTCCAGAGGTTAGGGAAGAGAATTTGCTCCATGATTCTCAATTGGCTTCTGGTGGCTGCTAGCATTTCTAGCATTTCTTGACTTGTGAATATTTTATTTCAGTCTTCACCTCTATCTCTGTATCTTCTTCCTGGTGTTGCGTCTTCCTTTCTCTTACGTTACAAGAGTGCTTGACATGCAGGGCTCACTCACTGTTACCCAGATTGTTATCTTGAGATTCTTAGTTATATTCAAAAAGACTCCTATTTCCACAGCTTTAGCACCACCTTTTGAGGCCCTGTTTAGCTCATCCTACATGACGACTGAGAAGGTTTCTTTTGATTGAAGGGGAATGAAGGTAGGTTTCTATTGAGCTGTGGGCTGCAATGCATTCAGGAGCAACTGAGCATTTAGCATCTCTATGGTCTTTCAGTGATCTATTTTTTTTTTTTAAGGAGTAGCCTGGAATTCTCTCTTCCCTTAACATAGTGCTTCCCCAGCTGGAGTCTCACACATGTCCAGGCCTCAAGCACTCTGACTCTGGGATTGACGCTATATCAAGCACACTGTCATAGATGCCAATGTGTGTAACTGGTGAGTGTCACACTTGGTTAGATATAAAAATCATCCAGTATCATTGTCAATGTGGCTATGTTTAGAATGAGCAGAAAATTGCTCTCTTATAGTTCTGAGGGTTCCAGTTTTT
>LOEQ01012020.1:13984-26435 GCA_001685075.1 Bramus lutescens
CAAATCTTGGCACCCTCTCTGTCTCCTAATTACCTTTCTTTCTTTCTCCCCCCCGCCAGTATGTGTTCTGTATTGCTCCAAGTAATGGCAGTAGAGGGAAAACCCCAAAAACTTAGTGTTAGCTGGGCACTGCTCATGCTATCTCATGTGACCTTCACAACAACCTTGGGAGTAGGTCTCAGAGTTTCCACTGGCATGTAAGAAATAGAAGTTTTCTTCCAGCTAGCAGTGTGTCCCTTTCCCAGATAATCTACATCACTTTTATGGGTTGCTAATCCCTAAAAGCATTCAAAGTTTTCTATCTGCCCTAATTCTAGTAAAATCTGGTTATTGCAAATTCTAATGGCACTTCTAACAACTGAAACCTTTGTGAGTTTGTATATGTTATCCGTTGGTTTCTTTTCTTTTTGTTCATTTGTTTTTTATTATATTTTTAAAACAATCTTTTCTCATACCAATCCCAGTCCCAACTCCCTCTTCTCCTCCCACTCCCCCCACATTCTCATCACCCCACCCCCACACACTTCTCAGAGAAGGTAAGGCTTCCTATGAGGAGTCAACAAAGTCTGTCACATTACCTTGAGGAAGGACCAAAACTCT
Organism: Bramus lutescens; assembly: GCA_001685075.1. NCBI lineage: Eukaryota > Metazoa > Chordata > Mammalia > Rodentia > Cricetidae > Bramus > Bramus lutescens. The sequence continues at coordinate 14,585 of LOEQ01012020.1, forward strand.
CCCTCCTTCCTATATCTAGGCCAAGCAAGGTATCCCTCCATAGAGAATGGGCTCCAAAAATAAAAGCCACACAACTGTTACCCACAATAAGAGGGCCTAGTTTGGTATTATGCAGGTTCCCTGTTGTCAGTCTAGGATTAGCGAGTTCCCACTAGCTCTAGTCAGTTGTTTCTGTGGGTATCCCCAACACGGTCTTGACCATTTTGGTCATATTATTTCTCCTCTCCTCTCTGACTGGATTCTGGGAGCTTTGCACAGTACTTAGCTGTGGATCTCTGCATTTGCTTCCATCATTGTCGTATGATGACAATTAAAGTAGTCATCAATCTGATTACAGGCGAGGACCAGTCAGGTACCCTCTCCACTATTGCTTAGGGTCTTAGATGGGGTCATCCTTGTCAATTCCTGGGGATTTCCCTGGTGCCAGGTTTCTTGCTAGCCCCATACGTGTTCCCTCAGTGAAGACAACTCTTTCCTTGCTCACCCTCTCAGTCCTTTCCCCATTCCCACCATCCCGTTCTCTCATGTCCCCTCCCCCAGCTTCTTTTCTCCCTTCCAGCCTCCCTTCTCCCCTCCCCCATGCTCCCAAACATTTTCTCAACTGTGCTTATCGCAGCATTATTCCTAATAGCCAGAACCTAGAAACAACCTAGATGCCCCTCTACTGAAGAATGGGCAAAGAATATGTGGTACATTTACACAATGGGGCACTAGTCAGTGGTAAAAACCAATGACATCTTGAAATTTGCAGGCAAATGGTGGAAATAGAAAAAAAAATCCTAAGTGAGGTAACCTTGACCCAAAAAGATACAGTATGTATTCACTCAAAAGTGGATATTAGACGTAAAGCAAAGGATAGTCCATCACCTTAGAGAAGCTAGGTAACAAGGAGAGCCCTAAAAATTCTACATATGAACATGTATATATGTATACCTCTAAGTATACATGCATACCTAGATGTACATAGTATACATGGATACCTCTAGGAAGGGAAATAGACAAAAATCTACTGAGAAATTTGGTTTCCTTTTCTTAATTATTTTCTATACCAGTTTGACTATGTTTGATTATCCAATATGATTACATTTAAGAATGTATAATAGGAATTAGAGATTTGGAATATTGGTACCTCCATTCAAAAGGATTTGGGTGTGCATCTTCCATGTTCTTGGGTACTGTGAGTGCAATTTCATGAAAGTTCTGAGTAATTAGGGACTGTACTTCCAAATAAATAGCTTAAGTAGAGCCACTGTCACGATTATCCCTAATAATATGTGTCTTATTGAGTGTTTCTATTGCTGTAAATAGATACCATGACCATGTCAACTTTTATAAAGGATAATATTTAACTGGGGCTGACTTACAGTTCAGAAGTTTAGTTCATTGTTGTCATGATGGAAAGCATGGTGGCAGGCAGGCAGATACGGTGCTAGATAAGGTCGCACTGACTCCAACAAGACCGAGCATCCTAATCCCTTCAAATGTCACTCCCTAGGAGCCTATGGAACCCATTCTCATTCAAACTACGGTATTGTGGTCATAGTTTTCTGCGTGTGGGATTGCATACTAGGCTTTCCACATGACATGATAATGGATCTTCAGAAAACAAAACAAAACAAAGCAATTTTCAAATTTCCTAACATTGGAAAATTCTAAGTTTTTAAACAAGCTCTCAGATATTAAGTTGGCGATGCCTTTGCCTCTGTGCTTCTTAATTCCGTTTGCTTGGAATACTTGTTTCCAGCATTTCTCTTAAAGGTGAATTGTGTTTCTTAATTTACTCAGTTGACCTTTGTCTTTTGATTTGAGAATTGATACCTAGATATTGATATTTTGAATTATTATTGAAAGATATTTGTAGATTGCAGTCTTTTTTTCTGGTTTATGTTCTTAGTTGCATATGGTTTTCATTAAATTAGAGCTTCATTTATTTTCTTTCAGAAATCTCTTGGCCATGCTTATTTCCATCGGCAATTTGAAGTATTGCTTCAGTACTCTATTTACAGCTTTTATTTTTGTCTGTTTGGATAATAGAAACTTAATTTTTCTCCTTCAAATATGGCAGCTAACCATCATTGTCCTTTATATGTGACTTGTATTTTTCTCCTGTGCCTGTAAATATTTCATACTGACATATATATTTATATACTAGATAAGTATACACTAACTAGGTAAGACCAAATAAAGAATACCCCCATGACATATTATAGTTGAAAAAAATATCAGTATATATAATATATTATATGCAATATAATATATAATATCTTATATACGCAAGCATATTATATTGTTTCAAATATATCAGCATATAATATATTATATATATTATATATATGAGCATACTATATATATTGTTTCAACTATAATATGCCATGGGGTTATTTTTTATTTGGTTTTGCCTAGTTAGTATTTGCTTCTTGTATCTGTATGATTATTTTTTTCCATAGTTTGGGAAAGTTCTCTCTTATCATGTTGGTGAAATTCTAGTCTATGCTGTTTATCTGGGATTTTTTCTCCCTCATTTATGCCCATAATTTGAAGGCTTGATATTTGGTTGTTATTGTTAATCTTTGTTTTATTTTGCTTTTCAAGGCAGGGCTTCTCTGTGTAGCCCTGGCTGTCCTTGAACTCTCTCTCTAGAGCAGACTGGCCTCCAAATCACAGAGATTCACTTGCCTCTGCCTCTTTAGTACTTGTACTAAAAGTATGTGCCACCACCTCCCTGCTTGAAGATTTGATTCTTTGATGATTTCTCAAATTTCCTATGTTTCCTTTCTGTGATTTTTTTTCCATTTTCTTATTTCATCTAGATCCTATACATTATCATTGAGTTCTAATATCTGTCTTCTTCTTGATTCCTTCAATGCAGAAGGCTTTCCTCTGAGCCTTCGAATTGGGATATTTAATTTTTTGATTCCATCTTAATTCCAGTTTACAGTTCTATTTAGTTTTCAAATCCTTTTAAATATCATTGTCATTTTATTCAACTGTATATATGTATTTTCTGGGACACCATTGAAGCATTTTTTGCCATCTTCTTTAAATTTAGCCAAGTGTTTTTTAATGTCTTTCTCCAGTTCTATCATAAATCTTCCACACAACCCAGCTATACCATTCCTTGGCACATTCCCAAAGGATTGAACAACCTCCTTTCTATATACTTGTTCAGTAATGTTCATAGCTGCCCTATTTGCAATAACCAGAAAATGAAAACAACATAAATGCCCTTCAACAGATGAAGATATAATGAAAATGTGGTACATATACATAGTGAAATACTATCCAGCTTTAAAGAAAATAAAATTTCCAATAATTGGAAAAATATATAAAAAGATTATATTGAAAGAGCTAACCCAGATCCAGAAACAAATACTGTATGTTCTTTCTATTCTGTGGCTCATAGCTTCAAATCCTCACACACGAGTAACCATAAAAATGGGAAAGTATAGAGGGACCATAAATGAGGTTGGGGCCTTGAGAGGGAAATAACAGAATATAAGTGTTATGAAGTGGTAAACACAAAAATGGAGAGGGAGATCTGTGTTGGTTATCAATGGTGTGGGAGGTCCTTCTGTTTATGTGTTGCTTTTGTTGGTTAATGAATAAAGAACAGAGTAACAGAACTAGGTAGGGAAAACTAAACTGAATGCTAGGAAAAGGAAGGCAGAGTTAGAAGAAAAGTCATGGAGTTGCCACCAGAGACAGACATGCTGAAACCTTGCTGGTAGGCTATGATCCTTGTGGTAAAATATAAAATAATGGAGGTAAGTTGATTCTAGATGTAAGAGCTAGGTAGTAATACGCTTAAGTAATTGACCAAGCAGTGATTTAATTAATACACTTTCTGTGTGATCATTTCGGAAGTCTGAGCAGCTGGGAACCAACAAGCGGCCTCTTTCAACATCAACTTGACACAAGCTAAAGTCAACTGGGTGGAAGGAATCTCAACTGAGAAAATACCTCCATAAAATTGGACTATAAACAAGTCTATAGGGATTTTTTTTAAATTGGTGCCTGATGGGGGAGGGCTCAGGCTGTTGTGGGTGGTACTACTCCTGGCCTGAGAAAGCAATGAGAAACAAGCCAGTAAGCAGCACTCCATGGTCTCAGTATCAGCCTCTGTCTCTAGGTTTCTTGCTGCTTTGAGTTCTTTCCTTGGTTTTTTTTTCAATGGACGGTGACTTTTGATATGTAATCCAAACAAACCCTTTTCTCCTCAGGTTGCTTTCAGTTAAGGTGTTTTATCACAACAATAAAGACCTTAACTAGGATAGACTACCACTATGCAGGAGGGAGAATTACATTTATCTATGGGTATAAGGACAAATATTTAGAATGTATTTAAGGGTTCTATATGTAGGTTCTCTGCCAAGATCTATGACTACAGTAGCCATGGACAGTTGACTAGGTTACCAGTACCAGGCATAATTTTCCTCTGCTTGATCAGACCTTAAGACCAATTAGAGAGCTGTTTGTTAAGCATGCCAATTATGCCACTATTGTACCTTCAATGTTATGGTGCCATGCTGGTCTTTATTGTGGCAGTCCAAAGGCATTCTAGCTGAGTAGGTTTTCTTCCCTCTTGGAAGCTCGCCTGGCTCTTTCTGGTATCATGAAAGCTAGTTCTCAAGGAGGAGGCTGGCAGGTTAGGTGCAGGTCAGGTCCTCTAGCCCCTGTATCTGATCTGTATATTGTCTTTAGCAGTGGGAACTTAATTTCCACTTCTGGGGGAGGGGACAGGGTAATAACAATAATCTTGATGTTTTGGGAATCTGTTAGAAAAACTGAGGAACAGTTCAGAAGAGGGCTTCTCATGCCTGGGGTTTTTGTTAGGTAGTCAGTGGATCTTTGGAGAGAGTATTGCTAGCCTATGTGGGAATATTTCAACTGAAATATATATATATATATATATATGTATATATGTATATANTATATATATATATATGTGTGTGTGTGTGTGTGTGTACACACATACTTACATGTAACATTAGTAATTTTTGTAATAATGGTTCCTTATGACTTTTTCAGATATCCTCAGTGTTATCTTACCCTGTTCCCTCATTCTTCTGCTTTTATCTCCCTCACGCACCCTAATTTAAGCACCCTATTCTTCTCTTCTGATCACTTGCACCCTGCTTTTCCTCTCTTGCTTCTTGACTTTCTGGTTTCTACAGTTACTTCAGGTTATATACTCATATATGGACTTGGATCTAGGAGCCTCAAACGAGAAAGAACATGGTAGGATACTTTCTAGTTTCATTCTTCTACTTGACATTTTCCTTTTGCATGGGTAAATAACATTATTTCATTGTATATATTTACTACATTTTCATTGACCATTTATCAGCTGAAGGACATTTAGCTTGTTTCCTAATAATCATGGCTGAACAAGTACATGAGGGTTATTTGGATTAATATTTGCCTTCATTCTTTTTAGTTCGGCTCTTTCTGGACAAATTATGTATATAGTATGCATGTATATGCCTGCAAAAGAAAAAAAATATATGTTTGATGCGTGTGTTTTGTTTTGAATGTACAACTATGTAGAATAAAGTGCTAATGTGGGGTTCTTATAACTAGAAGAGCTTGACTGGAAACAAACCTATAAACTTTTATCCCTGCATCTTTCCACAGCCTTGTCCCATATTACACTCTGACTCTACAATGGGTACCATTTTTTATCCTAGCATGCTGTGTAGCTGTCCAAACTCCTATTGGTCTGTGTTGACTTTTCCTCCAACTCTGGTTAAAGAAAGAAAGCAAATTCTCAGAAGTGCTTTTTCCCCTGCCAAGATCTGGGACCTCATAAATCATGGTGACAAGAAATGTGATGATGGTCTCTTTCCGTTCCGGAGGAGATTGGAAGAGGAGAGGCGTGCAGGTTCCGGTGTGGTTTTGTAATTTTTCCCAGTGATGGCCTGGTGAGAAGGATTCCAGCAGGCCAGCTCCCGAACCTAACTAGGTAATTCTCCACTTGAGTGTTCCTGCAGTGAAAATGCAGAGACATCCACCAGTGTCATTCGGGCAGTTTAGTGCTTGCTGCTGCACTCCTGGCAGTTAGCAATGAAATTGTCAAGATTTCCTTTTGTTCCCTTCCAAGCAGGCAGGGTCTCTTATCCCCTGGTTTAGCACATGAATCAGTCCTTTTGTATATGATCAGTGGGACTGTGTGTGTTTTCAGAAACTGTCTGGCTTTGTACCTGGCAGGCTTTCTTGTTGGGCAGTGGTAGTTCTCCAAGTGGGAAAGAAAACATGCCTGTTCTCACGTAGCCCCAGACTGATTTACAAAGCAGAGGAGATTACTGTTTTCTATCTGAGTATTGGGTTTTTGTTGCTTTGAGACAGAGATGTGTTATTCTGTACTTAAATTGGATTCTTAATACAACAGATTATTGAAAGGAAGGGTATTTCCCATATTATACTTGGCAATGGCAGAGGCATACGTGCAAATGACAATGGATAAGAGAAGAAGGGATGTCTTATAAGCATTTTTATTCCTGTAAGGCTTAATATGTTTGACTGCTCTGTATTTTCATTTTCTAAGTGTAATTTCATTTAAAAATGTCAACAGAACTTGGCTTAATGCTTTGCCTACACCGTTTATAAAACATTCTCTAATCAAAACACGTTGCTTGTCTCTTGATACAACTGTAGCTGGGGTCATACATCAAACAGCCTGTAAGGGATGTTTTGTCTGCATAATATCTGACTCTATAAACAAAACTCTTAAGATTCGGAGACCTACAGATGGATAGTAGAAGAGATATACAGTATTTCTTAATAGCTTTAAAAATATAGACAGATATAAAAGAAAAAAATGAGATTAGAGCTTGATTAGATAAATATTTAGCTACAGGACTCACTCAGAATGAAAACAGTCCTGAGTATAATTAAAATCTGATTTTCTGATTTATTATATGAATGTTCATTTTCTCCTTGCTTATTGAGGGATATGGCCATCTTATTAAACTAACCAGCCTTTCACTTGATTTCCAAATGGAGAAATGTGTCTTAGTGGGTCATAGACCAAGTTCTCTGACTGTGATTTTCACAAAGAAAATGGTCAATGTGAAGATCCCCACAATCTTAGAATTCTGAGAAATTTAAATAGTAATTAAAAATATAAACTCTATTACCCTTTTCAAGCAATGAAAATAACTGGGTAATGATTTAGAGATTTCTCCCCATTTTGGTCTTTTAGCATAGAGTAGAATGATGATTTTAGAGAAACCACAGAAATTATAATGAATATTATGTTTATGTACATGTGCAGTTTTAGCCCAAATTATCCATGTTTTTAGTGTTTCTTTCCTTTTTTTGTTATTTCATAATTTTGACATATATTTTAATGTGTTTTGACTAAATTTACTCCCATTCATTTCTCTTCTTTTTTTCCTATGTCATTCCATCACTTTCCTAACTCCATGTTTTATATTTTAACCCACTTCTCTTATGTTTTTATTGCTGTGATGTGACACCATGACCATGTGCTTCATACAAAGAAAATATTTAATAGGGGTGGGTGGCTCACTTCAAATTTCAGAAGTTCAGTCCATTATCATCATGACAGGGAGCATGGTGGTGTACAAGTTGTCATGGTGCTGGAGCTAAGAGTGCTACAACTTGGGGGTAACAAAAGTCAATTGACTCACTGGGCAGCATTCCAAGCATAGGAAACCTCAAAGCACAGGCCCACAGTGATACACTTTCTCCAACAAGGCCATACTTACAGCAACAAAGCCACACCTTCTAATAGTGCCACCCCCTCTGAAATTATGGGGTCAGTTACATTCAATCTACTATTTTTTTACTAGCTGATCCCCATAAGCTTATAAACATATCATAAAACAAAATTCATTTAATCCAACTTCAAAAGTCATTATAATCTATCAGTTTCAACAATGTTTTAAAGTCCAAAGTTCAAAGTCTCTTCTGAGACTTATGTAATCTCTCAACTATAATCACCCAAAAAAGATCAAAATCAAAAAATGGATCACATATTTTCAACATATAATGGCAAAGATTATATATTAGCACTCCAAAATGCAGGAAAGGGAACATAGTGAACACATAGAGTAGACAAATATAAGATCAAAGGGAGCATAATGAGGACATACTGAGGACATACAGTGGACAAAAGCAAGATCAAAATACAGCTGGGCCAACCCTAACCTCTGCAGCTAGCTCCATGCCTAATGTCAAAATGTTCTTCACATCTGCAACTCTGTTTAGCTTTTTTGGCTGGCAACATACTTCTTTCTCTTCACCTGGTTCCACTCCCTGTTAGAAGCTATCCTTGGCAAGTATCCCATGATTCTGGTATCTCTAACATCTTGGGTTCTCCAAGGAAATCCAGCCTTCAACTTCACAGATTCATGCAATGGCCTTCTACTATGCCTTCATTCAGGGATACCCCTGACACATGCCTGACTTCTGTGGCTTTTATTAGATAACTCCTTTCTTCTGTCCTTAACTCTGGACCAAGAACCATATGACCAAACCTGCTAAATTCTACTGCTTGACGGAGATGGAACATGGCTCTCTTACTCAATTAGGTCTTCTACAGCTTTCTGTCTTTCACTGCACAATTTTGACTGTCCTGAAACTTGCTCTGTAGACTAGGCTGGCCTCAAATGCAGAGGCCTCCAGCTTCTGACTTCCAAGTGCTGGGATTAAAGATGTACTCCACCATAATGGGCTCTAAGCTTTTCTTTCATTCCTTTTTAGAAATTGAAAACTTGCTGGGTAGGATCTTGCCCTGAGGTCACTACTCCCTTTATTCCATTTTTTTTTAATCCATCTAGCTCCTTGAACACAGAATTTAGCTCTATTCCACTCTCAGTACTCCATTTTTTCCTCAAAATTTTTATTTTGTAATTTACCCTGCTTAGCTTGCTCCTTTTCATTACAAATCTTCACCAGAGTTATCACTAAAAACCACACAGAAGGGTTTATAATAGGCTGTTTTGAGATTTCTTCTGCAAGCAGAATTAATCCAAAATTCTTTGCTTTAGCCTCAAGCAAACTCTTCAGACAAGGGCAAAATGTAACCAGAAAATATTCTTCCCAAAATATCACAAGAATAATTTCTAGGAAATATCCTAAAATTTTCCTGAAATCTCTTGAGTGAGCTCTTCCCCCACCCCATAGCTCAAATAATTCCTAGCACCATTGCCTTTTGTGCTCCTACTAGTATGGCCCATTAAACAGTGCTTAAAGCATTCCACTGCTTTTCTAACCCAAAGTACTAAAGTCCAAATTTCTCCAAACAAACATATGGCCAGGTTTATCACAACAATACCCGAATCCTTGGTACCAACTTCTGTCTTAATTAGGTTCTCTATTGTTTCAAGAGACACCACAACCATCATAACTCTTATAAAGAAAACATTAAATGGGGTGTCTAGTTTACAGTTTCAGAAGTTTATTCAGTCCATTATCATCATGATGGAGTATAAGCAGATCTGGTACTGGAGCTGAGAGTCCTATATCTTGTAGGCAGCAGGAAATCAACTGAATCACTGGGAGGTATTCCAAACATAGGAAACCTCAAAGCCTTCCCCAACACTGACACACTTCCTCCAATAAGACCATGCCTACTGCTACCATACCTCTTTATAGTGCCTCTTCCTATGAGATTATGGGGGCCAATTACATTCAAACTACCAGGCGACTTAATTTATTTAGTGCTGCCTGTATATTGTTGGGTTGTATCCTACTGGAGCATGGATAACCATTCAGAGGCCACATACCTGATGAAAATTGACACTCTATTTGCCAGAAACCATCAACTGTAAATGGCTCCTCAGTTAGAAGTGGGGCTTCATGAGTCTCCTCTTCCATATCCATGGAGGGATTCTTGTGTAGCTTGATATTGTGCAAGTCTTGTGTAGATAGTCCTGTCTTTGATTCTTAAAGGGCTGAAGCATCACTCTGAGTCTAGATGGAGGTCATAAGCAATGAGATATGGAATACATGTAGAGTCGCTCTAAATTTTGTGTTGAGAACCTAGCTCTCAAGATGATGATACTATGAGGTGAGGACTTTGGGACATAATTAGATAGTGAGAAAAGGGTCATCATCAATGGGGTTGATGACCATATATGAAAAGACATGAAGGAGCTTATTTGCCCTTCCTGCCACATGAAGATACAGCAAGAAGGTTTTATTAATAAACTTGAATATAGTCTCTCACAAGATGCTGAAGCTACCAGTGCCTTGATTAAGAACTCCTAATTTCTTTGAACTATGAAAAATTATTGGCCATTGCTTATAAACTAGCCTGTCTCTGTCATTGTGCAACAGTGGCCAAGTAACGGAGGTTGCCATATTATTTTTAAGTTTCCCATACTTGTCTGAGGACTTGACTAGAGCTGTGAACTGACGTTTTTCTGATTTCAGAGTTACAAGACAGGTACCAGTTTGCTCATGGGAATGTAAGGGACAGGCTTCTCTGGAAATGCTACTCTGTCATCTCTTCCAAGTGACCAATGGATTGTCTCAGCTATTAAAAGCTGTACTGTGATGATGAATGGTGTTTTTACTGAATACACTATAAAAGTGTGTGTATATGTATGTGTGTTGCATGTATGTGTGTGTGTATGTGTGTGAATGTTCTGGAAAAGGAACTGAAAATGTGCATTAAGAGAATAAAAGAATGAAACAAATGTCAAAATGACTGATTACATTATTAGAATAAGTAACTTCTTTTAATGTTGGGATAAGGTTTTACTATGCCATCCAGGATGATCTACAATTTATTAAGTAGGACGTGTATCCACCCTCCTGTGTCAGACTTGCTCATGCTGGAATTATGGGCATTGTGTTACTCCTGCCCGTCCATGACTGAACTCCTGAACTGAAGCTCCTGTTCAGGTCAAGCATAAAACTAGAAAGGGGCATTATTTCAAGTGACAATAATCTCTTTATGCTCTGGTATGGGACCTGATGCTTTGATGATGGTGAAAACTATGAAGTAGCTAAATCAAGCTAAGTAACATATGCCTTAGATCCCAAACTATACTTTATTTCAGCGTTGTGTCTGTGGTTAAAAGGACAAAGAAGAATTTTGTATGTCCCCACTGAGGTCTCCAGCAGAGCAGGAGAATGAGGTGCCCAGTGCTCTTCAGTGATATTTGTTCTCACAATTTTCCCAGAAAGGCTAATGACTCTTTTCCTTTCAGCTATCCATGTTGATGAAGTCAACCTTCAAATATACTGTGTGTGGTCGCTTCTGGATAACTTTGAGTGGAACAATGGGTACAGCAGACGTTTTGGCCTCTTCCATGTTGATTTTGAAGATCCTGCTAGACCCCGAGTCCCATACAGGTCAGCCAAGGAATTTGCGAAGGTCATCAGAAGCAATGGCCTGGAGGGCGCTCTGTAAGGAAGATATCTGGGAAATGGCTTTCACAGAAGCCACTGCTGCTTGAGAGACTGAAGGCTACATTGGTTATGTTGTCTCAGAGAACCTCAAGTTTTGTTCTCAATGATCTGTGATTCTAAAACCTGGATCCTAGGAATGTTATCTGTATTTTATTAGAAAGCGTCTTAGATAGTAAAATAGAGTATAACAGAAACTGATTTTCAGTAAAAAAAAATTATATCTACTTGAAAACTTCAATTTAAAATTTTAGAAAAATTTCCTGGAAAAAGAATGACTCATATATGGAGATAATGCACCACTGACTTGCAGCTCTAACTGCAGAATTCTTACTATAAGCATAGATTTGTGCCCATGCTTACTTTGGGTGCATGGTTATTTTTACTTAGGAAATTTCTGTGAGTGTATGATTTATTAAAATTTCAAGTATTTAATCTAGCACAAAATAGCAAAACTAAAAGTCACAGT
>LOEQ01012020.1:37419-52026 GCA_001685075.1 Bramus lutescens
GGTGGGGTGATGAGAACAGGAGAATTCTGGGAAGGAGGAAGCCCATTCCTCCCATTTCTGCCCAGACCACCAGGAAATAAGATGTAAGCTACCCTGCTGAGAAAGGTACCGAGCCATGTGGCTAACATAAATAAGAATAATGGATTAATATAAGCTACAAGAGTTAATAAGTTGCCGGAGCTAATGGGCCAATCAGTTTTATAACTTATGGAGATATCTATGTGATTTTCTCTGGGATTTGCTGGCTGTGGGGTACAGGGTGGGACAGAAACCCCAACAAGCCAGCCCTTCATTGTTACATTGAACTGACTGACTGAATTAATTTATTTTAGATAATTGCCCAGCAGTGGAATTACTCTATTTTTTAAATGACAGGGTACTTCCATAATGTTATCAAAATGTTTGAATTAATTTGCATTCCCACCAATAGTGTTCAAGGTTTCCTTTCCCTCCATCTCCTTGCCAATGATTGTTATTCTCATCTCCCCTTTTGATGATAGCCATTCTAACAGGAGCAGATTGCTAAAAATCATGACATTTTTAATTGTGTGTTTACTTGTTCAGTGGTGAGTAAATTCAGATTTAATTCATTATGTATTTTCTTTACCTAGGGTGATATTCAGTGTATGAGTAATTTATCAGTGTATAAAGTTATTGATGCAATCTATCTGATGTAGTCAGATTTTAATTTATAGTTGGAACTTCAGGTGTGGATTGACTTCCATAATCCAAATATAGGTCCCATAAGATATTCTACAGAGATTTCCCCCCTACCCCAGATAAATAAATTATGGCAATGAGATGATAATTTTAACCAAGCACAGAGATATCAGAGGTACATCCAGTATGGAAACCGATATAACATTTATTTGGATATCAAGCATACGTTTTTGTTTTTCTGGTGAAGATATGGGAGAATCAAACCTAGTAGTGCCCAGGGCTAATGATTTCTAGAAACATTCAGACAGCTGCCCTGACATACAGTTTAGCCACTGGCCCTTTTATATAAGTTCCTCTGTGTGTCTGAAACATCATCCAATTTTCCATACCTCCCAGCTGGCCATTTCTCAGAGTACTGGATCTGTAGCTTCTTTATAAAGACAGTCACCATCTATATGAAACACTCTCTTTGCCCATGTACTCACACAGGCAATTTTGTTTTTGAATCTTCTCTCCAAAAAACCTGATACTCTTCCAAGAAATAAATCACCAAACCGAAACTTTTCCCAGGATTCACGTTTTGTATTTTGACTTCCAGTTGAAAGGCATGGTGGTTAAGGAAAGCACATGGAACTCAGAGTTTTATTTTGGCTCTGTATGTTTTAGGATACATGACCCCAGCAACTTGTATTAGATACGATTTTAATATATATTTTGATTTTAATTCTATTGAGTATTAAAATAAAAGTGTTCAGAAAGTTATTTTAAAATACAATGAGATGACATATGAAAAATAACTAAGCCTACAGTCCACTAATGATAATAGTGGTAGTTACTGTTTTTGCTTTCTACTGGTGTTGGTTAAAGACTCAAATATAAGGGGAAAAACAAAACGTTGGCTTACTAGTCCTTACCCCATACTTGTCTTTCTTTCCTGTCTTTCTCGTCTGAACAAAAGCCAATGCATGCCACTCACGTAAAGCTTTATACGGCTGATCCAACAAAACATCCTTGTGCTCTCATCATATAGGCACGTTCCCCCCGGACTGCAGTTCTAACCCAAGCTTTACTTTTCCAGATCCATCCTTTCCAGGGAATGCAGCTGTGGAAGAGTGACCACTTTTCAAAGCTGTTGCCTGCCAACAGATGGTTTAAGAACTGCTCTTCATCAAATTGAATTTTGTGGTGGGCTCTCTGTGCCTCTTGTGGGTTTAGTTTCTGTGCTCTGTGGAACCGAAACATTTTATTTACCATGCATATAAGGAAGAGCAGTGGCGAAGGTTTTCTGCTTTCTACTCTGCAAATGCCTCCCTCTCTTTTTTGCTTCCCTGTAAACTACAATACACACTTCTTATTAAACTGTGAATTGATTTGCATGGAAGACAGAACTAGTGAAAGGATTGGCAGCAAATAAACATTTTCTTTGCCCTCTGTGTTTCATTTTTGTACAGTAGAATGCATCCCTGAAAACCTTCCAGATTCACTATGTTCTGATCACACTGTCTATTATAATTCTGCCCGATGGCAAACTTCTCCTTATTGACTCTAAATTACATTTAATCCTGTTAGGATCCCTTTTTATTGAAAGGCATGCATTGTGATGGCATTGACAGGAATCCAACAACCAAGATGCCCAGCCAGAGGAAAATAAACTCTTGGAGCTTTCTAATGCTTGTCATTTTCATGCTGGGCCCAGCTGTGGAGCCTCTTGAAGGATGGAGAGAATTGGGGTGCTCAGTGCAGATAATGGTATGCTCCTGAGCGGTGTGGAGAGCTCTCCACTACAAGAAAATAATCTTTTGAGCCCAGTGGACTAAGAACCAAAGACCATTTTGAGCTAAGACAGTATAATTCTATTAGTGAGAAGCCCTCGCAGGGGGAAATTGCCTGTGTTAAAATCTGTGCACAAATTAAAATAACAGGGCTAAAGGGGAAAATGTCTCTATGAAAGGCTTTATGGCTCTAGTGGATAATAATATCCTGTCACGTTAGGATCTGGGGACCTAAAGATACAGTTTTTTTTTCCTTTTTTAAAATATCATATTGATATCCTTTCTTCAACTTTAGCTTGTGCAATAAATCTATTCTTGAGGGCTTATTTGATGAATCCGAGTGCTGTAACAACACATAGTATTGCCTCTTATCAAGAAAATGCTGAAAATAAAGTCTACACGTCTTGGTTGTGTGTTGACACCTCCTAAGACCAATGTCACCCCCCAAAAATCCATTTTTCCTAAGTGTATTGAATACCTACATTCCCTGAAACTTTTATGGAATTTTTGTGGCAAATCCTGTTAATATTGCTGTTTTGTTACAGTGTATGAAATCCACTTAAATGCACACCACAAATTAGAATAGATCACGGCAAAAGAGTGAATAGTCAAAACTACCAGTCCGTGATAAATGTGTGCATTTTCTAGGGTGACAGAATTCTGAAGTCCTAAGGACTGCTTAGCTGTTGAATAGAGAATATCACATATCACAGTTTTACCCACAAGTCATTTATTGAACAATGACTGAGACCTGAAAGCTCATGTTACATTTCCAATTCCATGACAAAGACAACATATCAAGTATTTAAGAACTATACCATGTAAGTAAATGAAGACACAGTTCATAATTCTGTTAAAGGATGATGGCAGCATTTACTCTAGAATTAAACAATAAGGAAACACATTGATGCTCTGAGCTCTCAGCATTGGGGTTACAGAGAATTTCGCTTTAATATCATAAACAAGACAGAAGTCAACAAGGTTATCTTCCAGCAGCCCTTTTCTGCTTTTCTTTCTCTTTTTCTCCATCTCCATTCTTTCTCTCTTACCAATTATCTCCTCTTCCAAGTTCCTGTNCATATAGGCACGTTCCCCCCGGACTGCAGTTCTAACCCAAGCTTTACTTTTCCAGATCCATCCTTTCCAGGGAATGCAGCTGTGGAAGAGTGACCACTTTTCAAAGCTGTTGCCTGCCAACAGATGGTTTAAGAACTGCTCTTCATCAAATTGAATTTTGTGGTGGGCTCTCTGTGCCTCTTGTGGGTTTAGTTTCTGTGCTCTGTGGAACCGAAACATTTTATTTACCATGCATATAAGGAAGAGCAGTGGCGAAGGTTTTCTGCTTTCTACTCTGCAAATGCCTCCCTCTCTTTTTTGCTTCCCTGTAAACTACAATACACACTTCTTATTAAACTGTGAATTGATTTGCATGGAAGACAGAACTAGTGAAAGGATTGGCAGCAAATAAACATTTTCTTTGCCCTCTGTGTTTCATTTTTGTACAGTAGAATGCATCCCTGAAAACCTTCCAGATTCACTATGTTCTGATCACACTGTCTATTATAATTCTGCCCGATGGCAAACTTCTCCTTATTGACTCTAAATTACATTTAATCCTGTTAGGATCCCTTTTTATTGAAAGGCATGCATTGTGATGGCATTGACAGGAATCCAACAACCAAGATGCCCAGCCAGAGGAAAATAAACTCTTGGAGCTTTCTAATGCTTGTCATTTTCATGCTGGGCCCAGCTGTGGAGCCTCTTGAAGGATGGAGAGAATTGGGGTGCTCAGTGCAGATAATGGTATGCTCCTGAGCGGTGTGGAGAGCTCTCCACTACAAGAAAATAATCTTTTGAGCCCAGTGGACTAAGAACCAAAGACCATTTTGAGCTAAGACAGTATAATTCTATTAGTGAGAAGCCCTCGCAGGGGGAAATTGCCTGTGTTAAAATCTGTGCACAAATTAAAATAACAGGGCTAAAGGGGAAAATGTCTCTATGAAAGGCTTTATGGCTCTAGTGGATAATAATATCCTGTCACGTTAGGATCTGGGGACCTAAAGATACAGTTTTTTTTTCCTTTTTTAAAATATCATATTGATATCCTTTCTTCAACTTTAGCTTGTGCAATAAATCTATTCTTGAGGGCTTATTTGATGAATCCGAGTGCTGTAACAACACATAGTATTGCCTCTTATCAAGAAAATGCTGAAAATAAAGTCTACACGTCTTGGTTGTGTGTTGACACCTCCTAAGACCAATGTCACCCCCCAAAAATCCATTTTTCCTAAGTGTATTGAATACCTACATTCCCTGAAACTTTTATGGAATTTTTGTGGCAAATCCTGTTAATATTGCTGTTTTGTTACAGTGTATGAAATCCACTTAAATGCACACCACAAATTAGAATAGATCACGGCAAAAGAGTGAATAGTCAAAACTACCAGTCCGTGATAAATGTGTGCATTTTCTAGGGTGACAGAATTCTGAAGTCCTAAGGACTGCTTAGCTGTTGAATAGAGAATATCACATATCACAGTTTTACCCACAAGTCATTTATTGAACAATGACTGAGACCTGAAAGCTCATGTTACATTTCCAATTCCATGACAAAGACAACATATCAAGTATTTAAGAACTATACCATGTAAGTAAATGAAGACACAGTTCATAATTCTGTTAAAGGATGATGGCAGCATTTACTCTAGAATTAAACAATAAGGAAACACATTGATGCTCTGAGCTCTCAGCATTGGGGTTACAGAGAATTTCGCTTTAATATCATAAACAAGACAGAAGTCAACAAGGTTATCTTCCAGCAGCCCTTTTCTGCTTTTCTTTCTCTTTTTCTCCATCTCCATTCTTTCTCTCTTACCAATTATCTCCTCTTCCAAGTTCCTGTACTTTCTTTCAATGCCTCCATTCTCTCTCCTCATCCTTCATCAAACACTTATTAAGAACCTTCTCAGCCTAGGCATGGTGCAGACATTATGGCAATTCTGTGACCCAGACACACTTGTGTCTTCATGCCGCTTACAAGTCAATGGAAACAGTACAGGGCTACTCAGTAGAGAGTTCAGATAAAGACACCCCTGAGGGGATGCTGTCTCACCCCCCACTTTAAAAATTAAGTTGCAAGGCATGAGTAATGTGGCTCACTGGAAACTGCTAGCATTCCTCCTTCTTAAGAAAAACAAAATAAGAAAAAAACTAAATAAAAAAATCAACAACCTCATTTTTTCTAAAATCTCTAAAGGAATATACAAGAAAACAACAATGAATCATGAGCAACCCTGGCAGGCACAGGCCATATGCATCCCAGGATAGCTAGAAAAATTAGCCCAAGACATTTGTAGATGACAGTATTGTGTTGAAGTGTCAAAAGTTAGGCTGGTGCATAGAACTCTCAGATGGCTGTGTAGAAAAATGAAGGACCACATGGCTTCTGATTCCTCATCTCTCCAGATGATGTCAGGTTGGGGTTAGAAGAATTTTTCCCTGTGAAGAAAAGGTAAACAAAGGGATGCTTCAGCTACCATTGCCACCATGGACACTTACGATTCTCACTATTAGTGACTCATGGAGTCTCTGAGCCCAGTTGAGGCTGTTTCCTGGGGTTCAAAAGCTGAGCTTTCATTTCCCAGAGGATATTACCCCGTGTCCCTAGGCCAATGCTTGTACCCTACTAATATGTGTTTTGTTCTGAGTATGAGAAGTCATTGTACTCCTCCTTCCTTGAGATTCTGCTTCCCCTGCCCCCGTTACATTGCAGGCCATCCCTTTACCACTTTACCACTAGTGCCAAGCTCTCGTAGCCTCTCCATGACCTTATCTCTGGTTCTACTTTCCTGCTAAGGAAAGCTGTAGTGACTTCTAATTGCTTGGGACCCAGAGCCCTGAACTATTGGAGCAACCAAACATCTGTGGGGCTCTGTTGTTAAGTCTTCTGCATAAGGAAGAAGTTACTGCGGAGTCTAACCTCTGGCATACCAGCAAAGTGGCACACTCTTCTATATACACAGTTGATTTATCAGGCTACCTTTGTGGATTCATAGACTCTGCCAAAAGGTGTACATATAGAAAGAGGAGATACAGTGCCTTGCAGTCTAGGGTATCAATGCCTTGACTGGTCTGTGTTATTCCACCTTCTAGGTCAACCAATCACAGTGCTGTAACCATCTGCAATGAAAATGTACTGGCCTCTTGGAGTTGGAGCTGATAAGGATCACCTGACTTTTCCAAGTGGAGACACTATTGTGTTGGTCTACTGTGAATATCTCAGTGTGTCAGGTAGAAATGTGCCATTAATAAGTTTTTGTTTCTGCTACACCCAGCCTCAGAACCTGGATTTACTTCCATGTTTTATCTTCCCATTGTACAGTGTCACCCCAGTGCAGTGTGTTCACTACAGCTTGAAATACTGTCTCTCCTATTAGTTCACACCTTTCAGTTAAATCCGTTCAAAGCTATGGAGCACCTTTTCTTCCTCGGAGCCAAGCTGATGCTCTGAGCTATTAAGAATGATTATTGACCTTGCCTTAGCTGTTGAACTATATCCACTAGTGTCATTGGAATTGAACTTGCGCTCAGGGTCAAATGTGCTATCATATTTTGCAAGGTCCTAATCTCGGGAATTTGACTCCGCAGCTTTTGTAGAACACTGTCCTCCAAACACAAAACCCATTACCATCTTCATCAGATCAGGTGTGACTATCACAAGGAACCCTCAATATCAGACCTGTTGATGTGATGTTGACTGCTGCTGATCCCTCAGATAAGAAGGGAGTGGGGGAGGATCACTGGACACTCATCTGAGATGCCAGTCACTTCTTCCTGCATCTCCATTCGATCTATAATTGTGTGAAGCTTCATGTGGTCTCATTTGTGAAGTCATAATATATAGAGTGTGAGGGGCAGCTGCAGGGATACTGTCTATGCCACTATGGGGAAACTGTCATTCAGGCTGGGTTAAAAATATCTGAGAGTATGGCTGTTTTGGGATCCTTTATGATCCTATAAGTAATCATGCACACATGAAGTATAAGACCAATGAATTTAAAAAAAATGGACTGTGGTTGAATTGGACTTTGCTCTCTCCTTGATGTGTAGTCTGGGGTAAGTGGGTATTTGTTTATATTTACACATAGAATGTTTATGCAATTATATCACTTCCCAATACCCTGACCTGGACGTAAGGGTCACTGTAGCTCCTGGTGAACTCTGTTAATTCCAATGAGGGAACATACTGTCTGATAGGACTTTCCATTGAGAGGAGAACAAGAACTATATCTTTAAGCTCTTGCCACTATAATTATCAAGCTGCCATCACTAGGATTGTAGCCTAGATCACTTAGCACGTGTGCACGTGTAGTCATTGTAATGTTAATCACAACTGAAGGAGCCTCAGGGAAACTTCACCACCATACCCATGTTAGATGCTGAACAATGGTACTTTGCAAATACTTGTTAACTCATAGTCTATGGGGATTTTCTTGATTATTAAGTGAAGTAGGAGGTACATAAAGGAGGTACCATTACACCGTAGGTAGCACATTGTTTTGGGAAAGTGGTCCTGGGTTGTTAAGAAAACTAGCTAGCAAGCGACATCTTCCCTGGTTCATGCTGTACTTTCTCAGCTTGTTCAGAGCTAATGCTGTGTGGAATCGCCAGGAAGCCTGTCTTCCAGTTCTTGCTTGAATTCCTGTCTTGAGTCCCCTCAGTGATGAACTGAAACTTGTAATCTGAAATCAACCTTTTCCTCACCTATGCTTTTAGTTAGAGTGTTTTATCATAGCAGCAGGAAGAGAAATAGAACACTGCATGACTGGTTCCATAGAAATCTCTGTGGGTACAAATCTTGCCCCGTGAAAGGTACTGTAAAGAGGGAGAGAGAGAGAGAGAGAGAGAGAGAGAGAGAACTCCATTGTGCAGTCAATAATGAAGGGACATAAGGATGATTAAAAAACAAAAACAAAAAAACAAAGACAAAGATATTGTGCAATCAAAACAACAAGCAAACAAAAAACCAGTAACCCAGTTGCTATCACTAAATAAATTGAAATGTGTAGATTACATGAAAGGAACTTCAAAATAATCTTAAAATGAAAACTCGTTGAGACATTGGCCATCTGATGTTTGAGAGCATATTTCCTTTGCAGGGTTCTTTTAGTCATTGCCTACTCCAGGCAATGAGGGTTCCATACTTTACCTTGTAATGAACTCTATCTGTTTTCCACATAGAAAACAAAAAACTCAGCAAGGAAAGGAAACAAGTGAGAGGAGGAACAAATACTAGCTAATGAAACAATTGAGAGTGTTTTGTAGTAGGAGGCATATAGCCATTTAGATCCATGTAGCCAGAAGGTCTCCATATCAGTTTAGCTGAAACAGTTCTTTCTAAGGTACATTGCAATCGATTTATCCAAAGACAAAGATGATTTTTAAATCAACAAAACACTGAGCAACATTAGAGAATTTCTATTGTTCTATGAGTTGTTTTCTCAGCAGACACTTTGCAGTAAGAAGAGAATGGAATGGTATACCAAGAATGCCGAAAAATAAATCTAAGAGCATACGGTCAAGCACACAATACCCTTGCAATACCCAGAAAAACTGTCTCCCAGAAATGAAAAAGAATGAAGTCACAGACATGTGAAAACCAAGGGGCCTTATTACCAATCTACCTTGGTAGATTGAATGATAATCATTGTCATGGAAATAACTGGAATATAAAATTCACAGATAAGGGTAAACTCACAATGAAAATATAAATAAAGGCAAATTCTTAAATATTGTCAANCGATCTATAATTGTGTGAAGCTTCATGTGGTCTCATTTGTGAAGTCATAATATATAGAGTGTGAGGGGCAGCTGCAGGGATACTGTCTATGCCACTATGGGGAAACTGTCATTCAGGCTGGGTTAAAAATATCTGAGAGTATGGCTGTTTTGGGATCCTTTATGATCCTATAAGTAATCATGCACACATGAAGTATAAGACCAATGAATTTAAAAAAAATGGACTGTGGTTGAATTGGACTTTGCTCTCTCCTTGATGTGTAGTCTGGGGTAAGTGGGTATTTGTTTATATTTACACATAGAATGTTTATGCAATTATATCACTTCCCAATACCCTGACCTGGACGTAAGGGTCACTGTAGCTCCTGGTGAACTCTGTTAATTCCAATGAGGGAACATACTGTCTGATAGGACTTTCCATTGAGAGGAGAACAAGAACTATATCTTTAAGCTCTTGCCACTATAATTATCAAGCTGCCATCACTAGGATTGTAGCCTAGATCACTTAGCACGTGTGCACGTGTAGTCATTGTAATGTTAATCACAACTGAAGGAGCCTCAGGGAAACTTCACCACCATACCCATGTTAGATGCTGAACAATGGTACTTTGCAAATACTTGTTAACTCATAGTCTATGGGGATTTTCTTGATTATTAAGTGAAGTAGGAGGTACATAAAGGAGGTACCATTACACCGTAGGTAGCACATTGTTTTGGGAAAGTGGTCCTGGGTTGTTAAGAAAACTAGCTAGCAAGCGACATCTTCCCTGGTTCATGCTGTACTTTCTCAGCTTGTTCAGAGCTAATGCTGTGTGGAATCGCCAGGAAGCCTGTCTTCCAGTTCTTGCTTGAATTCCTGTCTTGAGTCCCCTCAGTGATGAACTGAAACTTGTAATCTGAAATCAACCTTTTCCTCACCTATGCTTTTAGTTAGAGTGTTTTATCATAGCAGCAGGAAGAGAAATAGAACACTGCATGACTGGTTCCATAGAAATCTCTGTGGGTACAAATCTTGCCCCGTGAAAGGTACTGTAAAGAGGGAGAGAGAGAGAGAGAGAGAGAGAGAGAGAGAACTCCATTGTGCAGTCAATAATGAAGGGACATAAGGATGATTAAAAAACAAAAACAAAAAAACAAAGACAAAGATATTGTGCAATCAAAACAACAAGCAAACAAAAAACCAGTAACCCAGTTGCTATCACTAAATAAATTGAAATGTGTAGATTACATGAAAGGAACTTCAAAATAATCTTAAAATGAAAACTCGTTGAGACATTGGCCATCTGATGTTTGAGAGCATATTTCCTTTGCAGGGTTCTTTTAGTCATTGCCTACTCCAGGCAATGAGGGTTCCATACTTTACCTTGTAATGAACTCTATCTGTTTTCCACATAGAAAACAAAAAACTCAGCAAGGAAAGGAAACAAGTGAGAGGAGGAACAAATACTAGCTAATGAAACAATTGAGAGTGTTTTGTAGTAGGAGGCATATAGCCATTTAGATCCATGTAGCCAGAAGGTCTCCATATCAGTTTAGCTGAAACAGTTCTTTCTAAGGTACATTGCAATCGATTTATCCAAAGACAAAGATGATTTTTAAATCAACAAAACACTGAGCAACATTAGAGAATTTCTATTGTTCTATGAGTTGTTTTCTCAGCAGACACTTTGCAGTAAGAAGAGAATGGAATGGTATACCAAGAATGCCGAAAAATAAATCTAAGAGCATACGGTCAAGCACACAATACCCTTGCAATACCCAGAAAAACTGTCTCCCAGAAATGAAAAAGAATGAAGTCACAGACATGTGAAAACCAAGGGGCCTTATTACCAATCTACCTTGGTAGATTGAATGATAATCATTGTCATGGAAATAACTGGAATATAAAATTCACAGATAAGGGTAAACTCACAATGAAAATATAAATAAAGGCAAATTCTTAAATATTGTCAAGAAAAATATAGATTTCTGCTGAAATTAATGAAAATAGTATGATAATTTCTGAAGTTACTTGATATAGGATTTCTATATAATGTAAGAACAATTAGATGTACCCAAAGGAAATGAAATGATTAACTTCTTAAGATATTTGAATACCCATGCTCATTGTAAGTTTATTATGGAAATTGCCTCTGTGCCTAAGGAATGCCACTGAGGTCAGGCATGTGTCACGGGTGTCCCTTAATGGCAGATTAGTAGAGAGGCCATTGTGTGAATCTATGAAGTTGAAACCTGGATTACATTAGAGAACCCAAGATGTTAGAGATGCCAGAGTCATGGGATATCTGCAGATAAGAGTCTCTAACAGAGTGGAACCAGTCCAGGAGGAAGAAGTTGGTTGAAGTCAACAAAGCTGAACAGAGTTGGAAATGTGGCAAGCGTTTTGATATCAGACATGGAACTGTAGAGTTTGTAGTTTGCCCAGCTGATCTTCAGTCTTGCTTAGGTCCAGTATTTCCTCACAATGCTTGCTTTCCTGCATTTTGGAACAGTAATGTGTAGGCTGTTCCATTATAYGTTGAAAGTATGTTATCTGCTTKTTGGTTTTTATTTTTGCAGGGSGATTACAGTTAAGAGATTGTCATGTATCTCAGAAGAGACTTTGAACTTTGAAATAAGTTTGAGACAGCTATAGACTATGGCAACTTTTGAAGTTAAAATAAAAGCATTTTTTTGCATTTTGATATGGCTATAAGCCTTTGGGGGCCAGGGAGTGGAATGTGGTGGTTTGAAAGAAAATGGTCCCCAAAGAGAGTATCACTATTAGAAGATGTGGCCTTGTTGGAGGAATATGTCACTGTGGACATGGGTTGTGAGGTCTCTTTTGCTCAAGCTTCCATCAGTGTGACAGTCAGTCAACTTCATGTTGCCCGCAAACTGTGACACTCTTAGCTCCAGCACCACACCTGCCTGCAGGACACCATACTCCCCATCATAATGATAATGGCTTGAATCTCTGAAACAGTAAACAAGCCACTCCAACTAAGTGTTTTCTTTATAAGAGTTGTTGTGGTCATGGTGTCTTTACATAGCAATCAAAAAATCCTAACTAAGACATAGGTCATGGAAGCTCTAGAGTACACATGATGGGTAAAACTTTACTGGCTATGTTAAACTTCCTTTATACTTTCGATTTTTTTAATAAATTTCAAAATCCATCTGGTGTTGGAGGAGACACCATTATCTTGTCTGAGCTTAGGGCCTCTAAAGTCTTAATAGAGAACATGTGGGGAAGAAGTAATTAGGCAGTGACATTGAACAAGTAATTAGAAGTGTGATGACTGCTGTAAAGGAGAGAGGCAGAGCGCTCCAGAGCATATGACGGGGAGACTAAGCCTCCTTCTACCCTTTCTACATGAAATCCAAAGCATGCACATTCTAAATAGCTGGAGTAGAAGGCTATTGAAAGAATTGCTGTTACAACGGGCAACTGGGTGGTAGTCACTCTTGATACCCATAAAATGAAGAGCCTCCCCAAACGAGTGAAAATAAAGATCTCTTGAGAAAATATTTGGATGGGATAAAGATGTGTTTACTCCAACAAATTGAGTCAGATGATCTTGATTTCAAGAAACAAAAAAAATGTTCTTTATCTTTTGTCTTTGCTGCTCTCCTCATAGCTGTGATAACAATACCTAACAAAAGCAGCTTAAGGAAGGAAGGGATTGTCCTAGCTCATTTTGTGAGTGTATACTGCATTGTGGCAAAGAAGTCATTTCAACAAGGGGATGAGTCAGCTGGTCACAGTAAGTCCACAGTCAGGAAGCAGGAGGAAGCGAATGTCTATGTTCAATCTGCTTTCTCCATTTGATTCAATTCCCTAGCTCTTCCAATGATGCCTCTCTCTGTTAGGGTGGGTCTTTCTACTTCAGTTAGCAATTCTAGAGACTACCTTCAGACATGCATAGAGCTTTGTCCCTTTGGTGTATGTAGATCCTGTCAAGTTGATAATCAATATTCTATTATTATATTATATTACTAATTATAAATATTAGCATAGCATCTTCAAAGGGCAGGAAGGAAGTGAGAACTGCAGGTAATTCATTGACCAAGAACGAATCAGCTTGGTCTCTGATTTTCATGGCTGTGAGCTCTTCTGGAGACTTGACATAGGGACTATATTTGGATTACTTTGTGTTCCTACAGTCAGAAATACATCAGGATCATCCATAAAAAGTNTTCTGGCTTATGAGGACTCATATTCCTAAATTCCAGGTATGACTGTTGATATTGCACATGAGTCCTAGTGGTGGGCCAGTCACCTGGCCTAACTGATCTAGCAAGCAGAAGACCCTAGCTTACCTTCTAGCTTTACTGAGTGAAAGTCTCAGTCACCTTAGTCTTGTCATTCTGTTCCTTCAGGAGATTCTTCTCTCAGTTGTAGAATTTGTTCTAACAGAGACACAAGAAAAAATTGATATGATGCACCTCAAAGTGCTTTGGAACCTGAAGCTATACCTCAGGCAGTAAAGATTTTCTTTTTTTAATCTTCCATCATGATCAAGCACCTCCAGTGTATTTAGTGAATAATTGCCCTGAGACTGGAGAAGGTACCCAAAGTGTCCAAGAGCAAAGTTGTGACCTCTAAAAGTGATGGATGCAGAAAGTATATAATAACTCCCATTGCAACACTTCAAAAACAGTTGAGACTGAACAATTAGGTTGAGCCTGTGCTCTGGTGCTTCTCCTTATCTCTCCCATTGGCTGTCTGTCTGTCCAGGTGTTTGGAAATCAGATATGCCACTTTTCTCAGCAGGATTCCATTCTGAGTGAATGTAAGAAATCTCAAGGCCAAATGCTGCAATGTTGAAACTTTAAGAGTGACTGTGTCAAGCAACAGGGTGTTTTCATGGTATGAGATGATGAACTTCTGAAGATACCAACTGTAGGAGCTGGGAAGGTAGGCTGGGAAGGTGCCCTGTAGTTCAAGCGTGAGGTCCTGAATTTGGATCCCCAGGATCCACACAGGAGGCAGGTGTGGCCATGCTTATTATAACCCTACCACAGAGAATGGGCATTTAGGTTTCTGCATCTACCTAGTCTGCCATTCTAATCTATGAGCTCTGAGTCCAGTGAGAGAATCTGTCCTAAAAAAAAGGAGGTAGAAATTAATAGAGGAAGACATGTGACATCCATTCAATCTCTCACCTCCACATATGCATGTATATACATGCATACACTCACCCACATTCACAGGTGCAAAAGCGTGCACACAAGCATATACTATGCACACATGAATTATACATACATATTATGCATACATATACTACATCTACATATATCAGACATACATATACTCCACACTCATACACCACACACACACACACAATTCCTAATTCTATTTTTTAATGATATAGTTAACAACCTTACAGTATAC
>LOEQ01012021.1:23554-45017 GCA_001685075.1 Bramus lutescens
ACAGGGCAGGGAACCCTGACTGCTCTTTGGACTGGAGAGGGAGGGGGAGGGAAAATGGGGGGAGGGGAAGAAAATGGGAGGAGTGGGAAATTTTTAATATTTAAATAAATCATATAAAATAAAATTAAATTAAAATTAAAAAAGAAACTAACTCTACTTTGCCTAAAAAGAAGATGAAGCTAAAGTGGACATGGCATCACACAGCTATCTAAATGGTTTTATTTATATCCACGTGTTAGTGAGGCTCTCAAATTTAGCCAAAGTAGCTTCCTTTTAAGAAGATTTATTTATTTTATTTTATGTGCCTAAGTTTTGAATTCATGCATGTGTGTATGTGCATGATGGGTGTGCAGTGCCCACAGAGGCCAGAAGCAATCATTGGATCCTGGGGAATTTGCAAGAGCAACAAGTGCAGTGTATACCTGAGCAATCTCACCAATTCCTAGAGACATTTCTTCTTGCAGTAGACAATTAATGCAGAGTATCATAAACGGCCAAAATGCTGAAAATAAGTGACCATTGAATGATCTGTCCTAAACAGAACATCTGCATCAACCTCTCCAAAGTCAAGTGCTTATTATGGAAGAGGACATGGAAATATTGAAAAAAAATAGTATGAGCTGGAATATGGGAAGGAGAGCTGTGAATGCTTTCAGCTGGAGCTGATACGGTTGTTGCACCCATGATGTCACAACATCGTAGTTACCTACACATGACCTGCATAAGATTGAATTCCATAGTGGAGAGGGGAGGATCACAGGAGGCACCACAATTCCTTGAGTATCTAGGAAAGAAAGGAAATTGTAAGACAGAAAGGAATAAGAGGTTAATAGGGCTATGATCCAAGTACATTATGAGATATATCTTCATATGTCTATATAGGAAGTTGTGAAAAATATTTTTAAAGGTAATACTCGAAGTTGAATTATATTTTTCTAGAACCTTCTACTCTCCCTTTGGAAAAAAAACTGAATCACGAACTAATATTAACATTACTCTCAAAGATTCTTATGCCCTGCCTCCTGCTTGTGTCTCATACCTTATTGTTTGATTTGTTCCTTAAGGAAGGTAAACAAATTGTTAACTCTATTTAAAAGTATTCCTAAGAGTTTCCATTGGATTTGTGTTCAGATCTTCTCTTTCCTTACAGAGCTCTATGATAATATCTTGTTCAAAACTCTATTTTAACCTCTCATTTCTTCATTTTGTGCCTAGTTCCATGTAATTTACACCCCCAGTTTGATTCTGTTCCTCAAAAATTTAAATTAATTCACCTTAGATTGTCTCTGAATTTGTGCTTGAATTTGACATTATTCTATGGTCCTTTCTTCTTCCTGGCTCACAGTCTCCTTCTCATCCTAAATTTCAGGTCAATTGGCATTACCTCAAATAAACCACACTTTATCATACTATTTACATTGTTCATCATCATACTCCCTGTATATCTTACCTATTACCTTGCTGAACAAATTTTCTTCATCTTGCTCATGTTATCTAAAATTATATTTTCTCAGTTATATGCTTTTTCAGGAGAATGAAAACAACGTGCTTGGGCATTAGCCTACTTTCACTTTTTGAAGTGAAAGAATTAACATACAGTGTCAGTATATTTGCCAAAAGGCAAATCCAATAGGCACTATCAAAAGTCTCTTCGAAATCTAGTCCCTTTATTTTACTCCATCCATCAAAAGTCCCCGTTTGTTTTTTCTCAGAAAGAGACTATTTTTTTTTTCAGGATAAAGTTATAGCTCATGTTTAGACATTTAGAAACAAGATACAGAATATTCTTCTGAGAAGAAGGATGTCTGGAAGTTTGTCAGTCTTGAGTCATAAACCAAGTCAGCAATAATTTGGGGTTGGAAATAAAATAGGTGGCAGATGAGAGGGAGAATTCTAGAGAAAGTGTCCTTTGGGGGCAATGATGGGTATTGGTCCGGTGCCACAGTACAGAATCCAGATACTGGGTACTACGAGAAAATAAAATGGAGACTATACATCTAAATGGGGACATACAGGCTAGGAGCCAAAGATGGGATGAAAGAACCCTATCTCTCGGTCTTTCTGTTTATAAGCAGTTTTCATTTTGCTCTAAAGTGTAGCATTCACTCTCCTTTCAGAAAACTGTCCTTTCAAATTTCTGTGACTTATTTGTCATTTTCTTACATGCTACAACTCGTTGTGTCTGTTGTTGCATTGTCCTGTTGGCATAAGATAATCTTCTGTGACAGATGCTAGCATGGTATCTTAGTGACTTGAAAATGGGAGATGATAGAGAGACAGATTCTGAAGGAGTGTGATGTGCATGCCTTTGCCGATGGAATCTTAATGACCAGACGTGATTTCAAGCCCTCATTTGTGGGCTGAAACTTCTGCGACAAGATTTGGGCTTTTTGTGGGATAGTAGGTTTAGTCACACAGACTGAGAACCTGCTGTGTGCTGAAGGCACCATTGGTACCTGTGAGCCAGGATCTCGGGCTGTTTACTGAAATACTAATAATAGTAGCTAATATTTACACAGCGCTTCCACTGTGCCAGGTACCATTTCTAAGCATTCCACATATGCTACCTTAGTTCATCTTCACAATGTTGTGAGGCAGGCAAAGCCAGTGGCATAGAGGGTAACAAAAAAGCTAAGACAAAGCAGGTGGGTAAGTGCCTTGTCTAAAGGCGATAATGAGTGGTAGGGGACATATGGAACCTCAAGTCTGCCTGCCAAGCCTGGGCTCATAGTCATGACTTATCCTATAATATTTGTTGGTATAGGCTATTACTGAGTTACAGTAATAGCAAGAATAAAAATAGAGTGGTGGGGGTGGAGCACACCTTTAATCCCAGCACTCGAGACAGAGGCAGGAGGATCTCTGTCAGTTTGAAGTCAGCCCAGTCTATAAAGCAAGTTCTAGGACAGCCAGAACTGTTCCACAGAAATACCCTGTCTCCCAAAACCAAACAGCAGAAACACAACAACAACAATAATAATAAATACAATAATTGCCATTGTCCTAGTTTATGACCCCTGCTAAGTACGTTGCATAGGTTATTTCCTTTAACCATCACAAGAGTTCTATGAAATGAATTCTTTAGAATTATGTCTTACAGATGGGAACAATGAAGCTGAGAGCATGGAAACCTTGTCACCAAGGCATTGTAGCTAGGAAGTAGCATGTCCAGGACTTGAGAACTCAGGTCCCTCCAAATATAGTTCCCCATAAAACTTGAAATGATCTTATGAGGATAAGATGTAAAGATTTACTTTACCTTGCATTGAAGCTTTGTAAGGTGGCAGAGTCATCAAGTCCCTCTCCTGTTATTGTGTGGGCATCGAGACTGAGAACATATACACGGGGCACTGCATTCTACCCATCTATAGGGTTAATCAACAATGGCAGTTAGCCTCACATCTGGGCCCTGTCGGAAGCACTCCTGGCCAAAGATAACTGAAGCAGGGTTTTGTTTTTCTTTTTTTCCTTTACGGTGTCACAATTTGTCCTTCACTATCTTCCTACAAACATAATCTAACGTCCATGCTCTCCTTAACGGCTCCCTTGAATTGGTTCTGCTGCTGTAGGGGAAGTGAGAACTGGTGCTTTCTGTTTAATCTCATCCCTGGTGCGAATTTTAAACCACTTGGTCAAAATTCAAGGCTAAGGCTGTGATCAGGGTTTAGTTTCCCACTCTTTTCCAAGGTTAATGTCTGAGACAGTGATGAAGATAAGGCCAAACTCATTCACTCACAGAGGGATTATACCCTTCCTTTAATTACACTGTCCTTTAACTAGCCAGTTCCAGGCAAGGCAGCTGGAACTTTCAATTTTCTGGTCCTAGTGCCATTTGCAATGCAATTCAACTTACTCAGTACCACCTTTCCTGCTCCCACCTGATGCTGTGCATTTGAGTTCCCTGCTACTATTTTCCCTCTGTGAAGTGTGCAGTGAAATGAACTTTTTTGATTTTCTTTCCACACAGCAGCCAGTGAATCTCTGTTGGTGCAGTGAGATAAGGCAAAGGTAAGGCATCCCAGCCACTTACCAGCCTGCTGGAAACTGGCCTCTGCAAATTCTTTTGACACCTACCTCAGGTCACCCAAGTGACCAAGTAACTTCTGCTGAAGGCTTATTAAAGTTAGAGACCAACCACCTTCCTAAGCCACAGTCCAAAATGATTGCCCGGTTTATCAGGAAGGGAACTTAGAGCAGCTGGAAACTTCTCTTTGCTTGCCTCCTATGTCTGTTTGAAATGACTTCCCTTAGCCACTAAGAAAACTGAATTTGGATGGCAGTGGACCTCTTAACCCACTAAGAATCAGCTTAGTTGGTCATGATGTTTCGGTTTTATGAAGTAGTAACAGTGCCTTCTTGCATTCAGTTCAACATTAAGGTCAGAGACCCCATAGCCTTAAAAAAGACATCAAAACTACTTCATTACAGCATCTGCCCCAGCAGTGCTTATTACCTGTGACCTGGAATATTGATGGCAGAAGAAAATGCATTGTGAGAAAGGCCATCCCAGGAAGATGGGTGAGGGAGATGACAAGTCTACCCTTACAGAAAATGAGCCATTGTCAGGCTCCATTATTGCTGGAGAAACAATATTCTTCCCACTTAGCATTTTGTCCTTCTTGCATGCATGTACCTCTCATCTCCTGAGGCATTTGTGTATAGGCCAAGTTCTGGGGAAATGTGTTGTTCTGTGTGCATCTGGGGGGAGGGGGTAAGCAATCACAAGGACTGGTGAGAAGATAGAGTCCATCAGAGTAGGACAGGAGCATGGGTGCTTTAACCTAGAAATCATTCAATATTGCACCAAAAGGAAAATCCGGCAAACATTTATTGCCTGGCAGAAGTCAGTGGCACATGGAACAATTCCATTACATGAGTGATTATCAGATTGCTAAAATGGCAACCTCCCTATGAAGAATGGCCATAACATAGTGGCAAGCTCTAGGCTATGACTATCAGAAAGGACTAGGAGTTAAAAGCAGACTTAAAAAAATACTTGTTTATCTTTCTAGACTCCCTTGCTCATGCTTTTCCCCTTTGATGACATTTTGTCTTCACCTTACAGGAAAACGAAGGAGAAGCACCTTGTCTGGTAGTGTCAGGTCCCCTTTCAGAGCAGAACTCAAAGCTTATTCGTTCATTAGGAGCTTATTTTCTCTCATTGCCTTGTCACTTCGTACATCTTTCTTGTAGCTTTGATTGTCTCTGTCTTCTTCATTGTTCTTGTTAGTGGTTGATTTCTGTTCCTGTGTTGTTGGTGACTTGAGGTCACCTGTATGTGTCTTAGTGTTGACAAACTTGTCTCATTTGTTCTCATCACTGACTTCTCTCTCTTTGTCTCATTATTTTTAAAATCACTTTTTTAAAGTGTGTGAGTGTTTAGTGCATGCATGTGTGAACACTGTGTGCTTGTTGGGGCCAGAAGAGGGTGTCACATCCTCTGGAAATGGAGGTATAGGCCATTATACACTGCCGTGGCTTTTTTTATGTGCAGGGAATTTAACTGTGGTTGTCCAGCAGCACTAGAATTTAACCATGGAAAACTAGCAAGCATCCTTAACTGCTGAACTGTCTTCTAGTTCTGTCTCAATATTTCCTTCTAACGTTTTGTCTTCTTGTGTATCTCTTCTGTGTGCCTTTATCATCTTTTGACATAAACATCTGTAGGAAAATCTTCACCCAAGCATCTCATTGTATCCAGCTATATTATGGTATATGAGAATGAATGATGAGGTTTGGATTTTTTTGTAGTTTTTGTTCATTGCTTTGCCTTCCTGGATGTTAGAATGAGATTCCACCATAAGGCTTGGACATTTGAATAATTTGTCACAAGTTGATGGTGCTGTTTGGAGGTGGGGGGGAGGGGGCTTGGGTGGTGTGGCCTTGCTGGGAGGATGTATTATTGGGGGTTTGATGGACAACCTCATGGAAAATTACCCAACTCTATTCTAGGAACTAAACGTTAGGATGTCCTGGCTAACTTAGCTTCTGTTAAACTGCCTGTTTGTTTGGATGTATGAAACCCCCTAAATGACCCCTTATCTTACCGTCTGTTAAAACTGCTTACTTCAAAATGCTTGCTTCTGCAAAGTCACCTTTTAGCAACAAGTGAGATACCATGACACGGTTTCTGTCTTTAAAAATTCCATGTTCTGGACACTCAGGGCCACATCTAGGATACCAAAAACTTGAGTGTGGTTCCAACTTACTGAAATAAAGACTTTCACTTGACTGTAAATTCTGTCTGCGTGGTCATCTCCATTGTAACTTCTCTAAGTTGCCTTGGTCACAGTGTTTTGTTATAGCAATAGCAGAAAAACTAATACAATATTTGAATACAGAAATAATCCTGGTTTAGATATGATGATAATCTTTTATTTTCATATTTGTTGAAAATTGGGAAAGAGTACTATCTTACTCCTTTATCTGAAAGCTGTTGTGATTTAAGAACTTGCCATCCAATGTGAAGTCTGTAGAATAGATGACAATTCATAGAAATCACCGAGGAACCCACTATAAATATAGTGATGGCCTCACTTGTACCCTAATGAATCACAATGTCCATTTCAGTAAGATCCCGGGGTGACCTGCTTATAAGTCAATATTTTAGAAACACTATTTTTTTTTAGCAGAAGATACCAGTCTCATGCCTAATGTTATATCTTTCAGGATTATATAGTATACATTTGTAAAGTGAATACTTACCTTGAATTGAAATACTATTGTCTTACACTGTTTATCTTCTACTTATAAGCAATATGTCTGGCCATTTTGCTTCTTCTTCTGCAAAAGGGAGAAGATTATACCTGCTTTCCATGTATATAAATTTTGTCTGTCTGGAAGATGTTAGATGTACCATGAACACTAATTTTCTTTCTTACTCTTGGTTTTCTCAATTATGAGGCAAAGAAATTTATTTGTCTTTTACCAGTTTAGAAAACTGTCTCAAGCATTCAATAGCTGTTTCAAAACAAAACAAAACAAAAGAAAAAAAACATGAATGTAACACCCATAATAGGCTTCACAATCTAATTTTTGAATATCTACTATATATAAATATATATATATATAAATTCATAGGTTATAAGAAGATAAAGCAAAGCTTTGTCATAACCTTCTTACTTATAATTATGACAGTTATACTACATGCCATTACATTGATTTGAATGAGCTTTTAGATTTTGGCAAAACTCAGTGGATCTAGGATAGTAAATAATAATGCCATAATCTCAGAAGCCCATTCTTACCATTGGTGATAGAAAATTGAAGAGGCAGCACCTGGGGCGAATAGCAAGAAATAGCAATCAGAGCTTCTAGCAGCTGGCAATAATAATAAAACAATCTCTTGAGGTATTTGTATATAATTAGCATCAGTTCATAATTCTCTAGCCACCTTCCTCTATCACTGAGGCAACGTGGGAAGGTTAGGGGTTAGACCTTTTCTCTTTATCCTTGCAAACATGATCTTCTTAAATAACTATAAATTGTGAACTGATAAATACGGTTATGAATTTTCTGAAATGAAGGCACCTTGTTCATTTATTATTTTGTGTGTGCAAGTGCATGGATGTGCATGTGCTACAGCATACACATGGAGGTCAGAAGATAGCTTGTGAGAATCAGTTCTCTCCTACCATGTTGGTCCAGGGATTGAACTCGGGTTGTCAGGCCTGAAAGCAAGCACCCTTACCCGCAGATTCATCTCATTGTACCTGGTGACAAATTTTTTGCTTGGAAGTTAGTATATGCCAAACATTAATTTACTTTCTTCACATGAAGCTGCTTTTACCAATCCTCAGAATATACCTCTCAGAGAGAAAAGTATTAGTGTCATCTTTGTTTTAAAAAATGTATG
Organism: Bramus lutescens; assembly: GCA_001685075.1. Classification (NCBI taxonomy): domain Eukaryota; kingdom Metazoa; phylum Chordata; class Mammalia; order Rodentia; family Cricetidae; genus Bramus; species Bramus lutescens. The sequence continues at coordinate 31,410 of LOEQ01012021.1, forward strand.
TGTGTACATGAGCTCATGGAGGCCAGAAGGTGTTGGATCTGCTGGAATAGGTGTTACAGGCAGTTGTGGGCTGCCTGACATGTATGCTGGAATCCAATTCTAAGAGTAACTCTCATTTTTAATTATTAAGCTATCTCTCCAAGCCGATTATTAATTTATAGGTTTGACAACTGAGAAGAACTGAATGTCTTCATCATACCCTAACAGTTTCAACATGGTTACGTCTGGACTCAAAATCCGATCTTTTAATTTTCAGATCATATACCCATCAGATTTGTTTCTTGGAACCTTAGTTTATGGGGCCTCTGTAAAAGATTGTTTTCTCATGTGCACTCTCAGTTAGAATTTTCTTTCTTACATAATGCATTTAGTATAACTTATTTCATCTCTGTGGTGTCAGTGCCAATGCAGCTTTGTATGTGAGACAAATACTTGACTTACAGAATGTATTCTGCCCACTTGCACTGTGAAAGAAAGTAAAGGATTTGAGTGCAGCACCATAAAATGTGAAAAAAAATCAATGCAATTTCCAAAAATAACAGCCTTTAAAATGAACATAATAGGGATGTGTACCAGTGGTGCACTTATTTCCTGTTTTTTCCCTAGTGGTCCCATTCAAAGTTGGGGATGTTTGTAGTCATAAAGCGTGAATCATCTCCTTTCCAGGCCCCCATGTGTCTCTTGATGGCCTTCTCCATGTAGATTCTCCACACTAGCTTGTCTATTACTGCCTGTGGGCTGTGTGCCAAGCACTGTGCAATACACTTTGTCTTTACCGCTGCACTGCAGGTGGCGAGATTAGTGCAGGGCATTAATCTCTCCCGGAGTAGTCCTTTATACATATTTAATGTGCTATGTGATGCTTTTGTCAGGTTCCTTTGGTTGTTCTGTCTGCCAAATTTGGACCACCGTTGCGTAGGCTGCTTATTCTCCAGTAAGGTCAAGGATTGCTGCTTTTCCAGGTAGTTTAGCTTCCCTTAGAATGAACTCACGCCACTTTCTTCTTTTGCTGAGTTTTCGGAGTTAAAACTCTATCAGTAGTATAACTCACCTTCAAGCGAGGTTTGGAGACGACTACATTAGAATCGTTCACAAATTGTATGTGTCATCTCAAACTTAAGGAATTGGAATCCCTAAAATACGAGGCTTTGAAATCTGCATTCTGATCACAACGACTTTCGAGAACTCTCCTTGCTTTAATTGTTTTCCTTCATCCATTTCAGGCAGGCACTCGAGTCCTCTTTGATCTTATTGTTTCCTACTTCCAGAGCAGTTTAGTGTCTCCAGGAGATGCTTGAGAGGATCTTTTATGTGCCCAGGAGTTATCTGCTAGCCATTTAAGAGAAATACTCTGAAGCTATCAAGGTAATTAAAGCAAATGTATATCACCCATGCCCTGAGGAGTGAAAGGGCAGTTAAGAGGAAAATGTGTGGACAGTGCCTCCCTCTGCACAGGATGGCCCTATAAGTAGATTTGAATGCCAGCCTATAACCTATTCACTAACAGCATGCCCCTCATTTCAACCTCAGGTGCATGGGCTTATCAGTAGGGTGGTTTTCTACATCCCAGTTCATCAGGTCCATTGAACTGTGGAGACACTTGAACAACCAAAATAACCTTAAAAACATCTGGCCCTAAAGGCAGAGCTGGGAAAGGGAAATTTATTTCAGTTTCCAAGTGTACTGGGTAAAGGTTGCTGGTGGTATACAGTCATGGTAGAATACAGGTAATTTTAGAACACACCTTGGCTTCCAAGGTCATGTGTAGAACATGCCTAACAAGATGTGGAAAAAAATAATCACATAAGGGACAAGTTTCAAGCTGCTGAAGTGCCCTGAAGACATTTAATGCAGTTTCATACACCTAAAAATCACTATTCACTTTCATTTGAAATTACATGGCCTTTAAAATATTTAGTGGTAGATACGCCCAAGCGAAGTCCAAATATTGATGACATTACAGAACCTCAGACAAACGGCAGACCCAAGGAATCACTTTATGTCCTGTAACCATATTATTTTTAGTTCAAACTGGAATAATTTTGAGAATGGCTGGGAGTACTATCAATCAAGCTGGAAAACAGATATATATGCAAAATTTATTTCCATACCATTTTACCTTTAACATACATTACAGTCTCTTTTCTTATTACGGTCTGTATTTTTGGCTTGGGGCACATAGAAACAAATTGATTTGTGGAGAAGATAAATAGAAAATTGCTATTCGTTTTGTTTTTGTTGTTATTGTTCTGAATGATGAGGCAAGCTTTTTTATCAAGTATAAATTCTGGGAGTATGATGCCAGGTGACTATATGACCCATCCACCATGGCAACAGTCAGTGTTTTTAGCAGATAACAGCCAAGTGAAAGGTTATGCATATTACTCTAGTTGAGACCATCTGCTGAGCAGTTTCATTACAAATAAAAAGCTTAGAATGCATACGGGCCATTTAAGCTCAAGTTTGGCATCAGGGTTTGAGAAAACAGAAGCCAATTTGATCTCAGAGAGATGCCTTGCCCTTTATTTCTTTTGCTACGTTGTTCCAAACACTTACTAGCATTATAACACTTGTTTTAATATGCATAAGAGCTCACTCACATATATATGCATCCATGTGAACACATGAACATTGTTTAATAACTTATTGTCAAACTTGATGTGTATATAAACTTGATGTGTATATAATGATCTGGAGAAAAGAGAGTATTGCCCAGTGTCAGCATTCCAACTTAAGGTAACATGTTCCTCCTCAACTCTGCTGCAGTCAACCAGTTTCTTGCCAGAAGAACTGAAATTTGCAAGGTGAATTTTAGGGCGTTACCTGGTGTGAAGCATCTTTCTAATAAGATCCTCTTTTATTCTCCATTGCTTTTCCCTGTATATTTGTTGTAGAGCAGATTATCAACTTCTGGGGGTCTCTCTTGGCATTTCCTAATAAACAAATAAACCTGATAGAAGATATAGAAAGTATTGTTGCATGAGAGCGCAAAATTGAAAGAGTCCAAGTAACACACTGTGAAATGTCTATGCCTTCTATGCTTTAGCGTCCGTGGCCCCCTGTGGACGTTCAGGATGTCTTGAAGATTGCCCAAGATTTTTCTACTTTATGTGAAGGAAAATGTTCAGAAGGTGCTAGTGGGCTTTCAGGAGTGAATGTTCAAGGAGTATTTAAAATTTATTTCCTTTCTCCAGGGGATAGGCTNCTGGCCAAGCACATAAACGGGAGTTTTGCAGATGTTGTATAACAGCTTATTATCCCCCTCTCTTTCCCATGCTCTCTCCAGAGAATAGCTAAAGGTTTTTAGGAGACTGGGTTATTGTATTTCCTTGCTCTTTTGTTTACAATCCCTGTTCCAGTCAGTGTTGTTGGTAGGCACTTGGAAATTTGAAAGCTGTGCCATAGGACCACAATACCTTGGGGTTTGAAGACACAAAAAGGTCAGTTTAGCTGATTTTACTCTTGTGATGAGATGTCTTGCAACTGATACCCCTACTATGCTCAGATTTAACTTTGGGTTTGGAGCAGGAAAAGTGTTTTGAGATAAATTAATGCCAAGTGTTGCAGGGAGATGCTTGGCTGCTTTTTCATTTCCAGGCCACACAGACCCTTAAAATAATCACATAGAAACTGTATTAATTAAATCACTGCTTAGCCCATTAACTCTAGGTTCTTATTGGCTAACTCTTACATATTAATTTAACCTATTTCTATTAATCTCCGTATCACCACATGACTGTGGCTTACAGGTTAAAGTTACGGCATCTTTCTCTGGTAGGGCTACATGGCTTCTCTCTGACTCCGCCCTTCTTTCTTCCAGCATTCAGCCTAGCTTTCCAAGCCTAACTAAGTTCTGCCCTGCTATAGGTCCAAAGCAGTTTTCTTTGTTTATCAATGGTAATCACAGTATACAGAGGGAATTCCCACATCAGCCAGGATCCCCTTATATCCTTGTAACTCTAATTTCTAAATTATTGTGATGCTTCTCTTGCAGTTATCTCTCCAACAACTGGCTGCAGACCCCATATTTAATGCCATACTATCCTGTCAGGATTTTGATCAGAGCAGCTTCTCCTTGTTTGTGTCTCTTTTCCACAACTACAATTGGAAGTTTTCTAGCCCTTCTCTCTCCTCAAACTAGATTAAACAAGGGATGGATAAGCACTAGTATGTACATATCTCAAAGACACCATGACATTCTAAGATTGCTACTCAATGCTTTATTCTTCCAGTTTGAATTCATCTGCTTTTGGCCACTTATAGAAAGTCCAATGGTATCCTAATACTGTTGCCTTCTCTTACATTAGGTTGCTAGTTCCCAGAAGGAAGACTAATGGCATGGTTAACTCTGTTTCTAACCCTGACAATAACATCTTACATACAGAGGTTATATGGTTATAACCAGAGACAAAATGGCTATAGAAATGAAAATTTAAATATAATTTAAATCATCCATCCATTGGAAATCAGCATAAGCCTATCTATCATAGTGATTTCACAACTAATATTCCATATATTCAATTATTACTTCAACCATTAATTTTTCTAGAAAATAAATATTAATTGACTACAAATACTAGGCTTTTAAGAAATAGCAGGGATTTTAAATTATTGTTATTTGGGGAGCAGAGAAACAGCTAAATATATATTACATTATATCCTTTGTCTAAATTGTTGTTTTGTACTGTTAATTGGGCTACTTCTCTATACCCGTATAAGCGGTTACATGCCAAATGAGCAGAACTCCAAGAATAAACTTATACTTCCCTCTGAATCTAACCCTTTCTAGAGCTTCCTTAATAAATCACCTTGAATATCTGCTCTGATCTTGCACAAATAGCACTAGTCAAGAGCTCATCTACTTACTGAATATAACATATGTAATTAATGAATACTTTCTGAAGGTAGCTGAATTTGAGTTAGACCCTGAAGTGAGAATAAAAATGTAGAGAAACAATTATCTAGAAAGAGATATTAGTAAGAATCAAAATAGGCACAATTCATGAAGTTGTTTACTAAATTTATTTTGAATAGGTATTAAAAAGCATCAATTCCTTATTTTTTTAAAAAGATTCTAAGCTCAGTCTATTTTTATCAGCAACAATCTACTGTAGTACATTAGCTGATTCTTTTTTCTTTCCTTCTTCTTTTTTTTTTAAAGACAGTGTTTCACTGTGTAACAGCCTTGGCTGTCCTAGAACTAGCTCTGTAGACAATATTGGCCTCAGACTCACAGAGATCCACCTGCTTCTGCCTCCTTAGTGTTGGGATTAAAGATGTGTGTCACCACCACCTGGAAAATTAGTTTACTTTTAGTTTTACCATCTTAGTACTTTTCTCCATGGGCTTTCCTAACAATGGGCAGTCCATTTCTATCTCATTTTTCTAATAAAGCCAGACACATTCCATGTTTCATCTCTTTCCAAAATACACTCTTGACTAATGCCAATAGACATCTATGCCCTACCTTATTCGGACCTCAGAGCTAAATCACTCTGCATTCTTCCATGCATTTTGTTAATAGTTTTCTTATCAGCTTAGTTTTTGTTAGTAAAAGTTATAGTTTGAAACAAAGTTTAACTTCTTTAAGTTTTGTTCACTGCTTTTAACAGTACCATATATGTACAGCACATCATTACACATAATTTAGCTGATTTGGCTAATGTAGCCAGCTAAATTTAACACATTAATCTAGGATATAATAGGGAGTTTTGGGTCTTGAGTAAATGTGCAATCATAAAACCTTCCATAATGAAAACTGAGAGTGAGAAGAAAGGGATGAGTGAAAGAAGCCAGTACTTGAATAGTTTAAGATTGATTTAGAACCTTTTTATAAAAGGCGTCCTGGCAAGGTGAACTCATTCATCTTTGTAGTAATGATTTTCACAATTGGAGTTGTTAAAGACTGAAAGTCATGCCAAGTTTGTAGAGGTGTCTGTGTGTGTGTGTGTGTGTGTGTGCGTGCACACACGTGAGTGCATGTTTGTCTTTCGATATTGATGTGTGGTGAGACAATGTGCAATCATTACCTTACATTGTAATTTCCTACATCATTAACAAAACACATCAGAGAGATCTTATCCTTCTTACTGTTTTGTTTGTTAACATTTTTGGAAAAGAAAGAAATTCTTCTGTCCTTTCAGAACTTGGACATTTATTCTTTTGAGATATGGGTGAATATTTGTGGATGTGTGTTATAACGGTGAAATACAGAGTGATCCTTTAGTTTTTTTTTTAATTTAGATCTCGAAGTCTGAATACCTTTAATATGTTTCTATCCCCAACTCAAAATATCCCTTTGAAGTTAAGACATGATTGGAGAATGAAGGTCACTGTGGTACACAACTGTTTAGGTTTCTGGGCATTTATATTTGCTGCAGATAAATCTCCAAATTCAAACCTTTTACATAAGCCTGATGGGGCAGGACAAACAGGATATACTTAGCTATTCTATTTTTCAAATTGTGAACTTTAATTTGAAAGACAGACTTTTCTGATTCTCAAAATCCCCCCAAAAGGAAAAAATTCACTGTAGGTTTATCCTTCCTCATATATTAAATCACACTGTGCCATAGGTTCCCTAAGACCTCTAATTTCAGTTCAGGAAAGACTGAAAGTGTCATATATTTTGTATTTCAGGCAGATAATAAAAACCAAAACGGTGAAGTTTCTAATGACCCCTATAATGTTGAGTAATAGTGAGTGAGTCACTCTGATCTCCCAGATTGATATTACAATCTTGGGAAAGAAATGCTAGAAGTTTTATATACTTGAAACTTCCTTAGATTAAGGTCAGTCTCAGGCTTGATTGTCTCCTTGGTGTTAGATCCTGACTTATGCATTTGAGTTGAGGCAGTTTCTTTGAGTATTGATGTTGGTATAAAGATATAGAAGACTATAGACTTGAAAGAACAAAGGGAAGGAAGACATTACAGTATATGCTAAGATCTGCAAGAAATAACCCAGGTGAAAGGGACTCTGTGCAACTATGAACCTCTGGAGCTCTAATGAGTCACGCCTCAAAATCATCTCATTTGAAGAAAATGGGAATTTTCTCTTTAAATTCCATCCAGTTTTGTTCCAGGTCTGTTTTTAATAACATTAGCTCTTGGGACCTTCTAGAGGACTAAGGAGTGGACAGGAAAAGAATTAATGGAACTTACAGTAGTAGATCATTTGTGGGTACAGAATGTATGTTCACAACTATTAGTAAATCAAGAATTATATATGCCTGGGCTAGAGAGAAGACATAAATGCTAAAGTGCCTATTTCTTGGGTATGAAGGTCTGAGCTTGGATCCTTAGCACCATGTAAAAATGTTAGACATGCAGAAGACAAAGCCGTCTAAAATTTCAGTCACGGAGGTAGGAAAGGACCCATGAAAGTCCAGTACTAGATTAGGAACTATTTTCAATTAGTGGCTGATGAGGGAGGGGTAGCCAATTTTGAAGAGCATCTGACCATTGGTAGGTAGGTTGCCCAAGACCCAGTGGATAATTCCATACCCACCTATATATGGGCAGCACTAATTGGACTCACTTGGTTATTTATATTAATAAGTAGGACATGTAAGTGAGAGGGAGATGTAGGACAAATATTGAAGTTGGGCAACCAGGAGAATATGTAGGATAAAAAGAGAGGTGGTTATGACCAAGATACATTGTATGCATGTATGAAACTTTTAAAGATTCAAAACTGTCTAATTGTTAAAAAGCCAGGCAAAGAAGTATGTGCACCTGTAACCCTAGAACTGTTACATTGGATGGATAAGTGGATCCCTAAAGTCCATTGATCAGGTAGTCTAGTCAGATTGATAAGCTTTAGGTTAAGAGGCTCTGTCTCAATTGTCACAAATACATACCCACACCACAGTACACACACACACACACACATGCATGACAACAAACACACAAAACGTGAAAGGTATACATGCCAAACATTTTGAAAACGACCTAATTACAATCTAAATTATAAGGATATTATTTTGTCCAGCCTTACTGCCTAGAAAATGTGAGAGAGTCTATATAGCCTGTATTCATCATTTTCAAAAGAAAGATATTAATATTTACCTCATGTAACTTGTCCAGATTAACTTGGAATTGTTGGTCTACTACTATCTATGTCTTCAAAATTGAAAAGGATAACTATTATGAAAGCACGACAGAGCATGTGGACTACGGATGGTGGGAAATTTTGTTTGAGAAAAAAAAACTTGTGTTGAGCCTTTAAGAATTTGTAAAAGCCAAATGACATGGTAATTAACTCTGTTATGCAGCATACTTGAAGTCTGAAAACAAAACTCATAACTGGATTAGCTGCATAGTCATAAGGCCTCATTTTTTTCTGATCACTTCTAAAGATAGACTGGCTCCAAACAGTTCTGGGTATGTTTATTAAATGATCATTTATACTGTTACAAAAATTGACAATGCCATCTTATTCACTACTTGTCATCATAATCTAGTTTTAATCCCATAGAAAGATGGTACTTTCCGTTAAAGTTACACACCTCTGTTATTCTTACTTTAGACAATAACATGTGAGCATATGTGTCATGTGTCTCTTCAGCATGGTTTCATTTAATTGTTAAATCTCTCTCCAGCTCTTTCTTCTACTCCTAACAAGACTGTGGAGTCCGGTGTTGATATGGCAGCCTGGTAATTGGCCATTACATGGAAAACAGCAGCCATGTAGACTCACTTGGACCTAGCATGAATTTTTTAATGTGTGAAAAATAAATAAACTGTTGTTGTCAGAAGCAAATGAGAGTTAGGCAATTTTACTGTCATGTAGCTCATTGTACTTTATCATAAGCATCAAGAAAATGCTGACTTTGCTCTGAATGATGTGGATGAAGAGAGATGCTGCCTTTTGTATTTCTTTTAATCCTGACTGCAGCAGTAGTCTTGGCACGTGTGCTTCCAAAGGAGCAGAGTTCATGCAGGTAGACAGTGCAGAGACAAATAGTTAAGGTTTATTTCAGCAGGGGAGAAAGCAGAAGCACAAAGTATATCTATCTTCCAGAATAGAGAGTAGACTGAGCTAAGAAATAAAAGCACAGAGCTGCTTCTGATATCTGGACTTGTCAGTTGTTTTGTACCCTGTCTCTTCCCTTTTTTGTCATCTGCAGACATCTGGAGTAGTCTCTTTCCTAGTATGGCAGTAGCTATCTTAGATGCAATCCACCTCACAATTCAATTTGTTACAATTAGATGAAATAGTATGTATAAATTTATTCTTTGTATAATTGAATATTTATTAAGATAGAGTTTAAGCATTTTTTAGGTATGGCCTCGGAGTTGGAGCTAGAGAGTACAGAAGACTTCATTGGAGTCAGCCAGAGCCTACAAAGATCAACACTGATATTTTTCTCAAAGCCCCAGACTTTCTCTTATCTGGTCACTTAATCCCTTACTTAGCTACAAGCCATATTATAATTCTTGTGTTTTTTTTTTTAAAATGTCAATTGGATATAAGCTAGAGTTGTTTTGGAAGAAAAACTTCAATTAAAATAATTTCCCTACCAGACTGGTATGTGAACATGAACAAATCTGTGGGAGCACTTTCTTGATTGATCCAGATAACTGTGAGCTGTGCCACCGGAGTGGTGGGTAGTCTTGATTATATATATATAGGCTGAACAGGCCAGTTAGCAGAATTCTTCCATTAACTCTGCATCACCTCCTGAATCCATGCTTTTCCTTTGAGTTCATGTCTTGACTTCTTTTGATGATGGACTACAAGTGGTAAGATGAAATAAAGCTTTTCCTCTCCAAGTTACTTTGTGTCATGGTATTTCATCATAGGAATAATAACCTTAACTAAGACATTTCTTCAGTATTCATAACTCTACCATTTTAATAATAACATTCATTTTAGCCTAACAATAAAAATAACTTTAACTAGAGAAACCTACATGTAATTTCTCTTTCTGTATGCACTACTTCATTCATTTAATCCTCTTGTGACATAAATTAAAAAGGACTAATACAATGTCATTTTCTTGCTACATTAATTATATCCTAAATTTAAGTAAAATGTTTTCCCTACTGATCTACTTAAGCACAACTAATAAAAACTCAGGGTCAGAAATTTGGGTTCAACTGAAGGTCCAAAAAGCAAAACAGTAAGCCACTGGCTCTTACTTTGATTTCAGTCTGAAATGGCAATCCTATCTCCTGGAATCTCAGAATGAGACTGTGTCCGAGAGCTGTCTCACTCTGTCTTACATTCCTCTCTAGGGCGGGTATTAAAGGCGTGCACCACTGGGATTAAAGGCATGCAACACTTGATTTCTATGACAACTAGGGCGGCTTCTGGGATTGAAGGTGTGTGTCATTATGGCTACAGGGATTAAAGGCATACATCATTATTGCTACTGGGATTAAAGATGCATGTCATCGTTACTACTGGGATTAAAAGTGTATGTTACCTTAATCTGGTCTGTAATGTTGACCAGTGGCACTGTTTTACTCTCAGATCTTGAGGCAGGTTTTTTTTTTGTTTGTTTGTTTTTGTTTTTCTTTATTTGAGACAGGGTTTCTCTGTAGCTTTAGCTTTGGAGCCTGTCCTGGAACTAGCTCTTGTAGAATGGACCAGGCTGGCCTCAAACAAATATAGACCTTCCCGCCTCTGCCTCCCAAGTGCTGGGATTAAAGGTGTGTGCCACCACAGTCTGGCTTTCAGGCAGTCTTTATTTACTAGAATGAATTTGAAATGCTGCTGTAATCCATGAATATTTTGAAGTGAAGCAAAATGAAAATTTTTCTTGGAATGCATTTGTATTATGGCTAACACTTTACAGTAGTTCCCAAGAAAAACTTATTCAGGTTCATGAACTATAAGATAGTCTTATTCTAAGGACTGTGATTATACTATGGCAAGTTAATCATTGCATGAATTTTGGCACCCATAAAATTTGTAACACTGAAGGAATGGTACCAATAACATGGTAGGTATTAACCTTTGCGCCTAGTCCTCTAAAAAGAAACAAAATAATAATACTTTGTTAAAGTAAATTAATGGGCTCTAGAATTGGGTGAGGAAATTGAAGAACCAAAGATAAAACACAAACCTGAGAAAAATATCCTGAAATGGAAAAGACAACAACTTTCACTTCACTTATCAGTGCTTCCTTCAGTTATAATAGCTCACTCATCACCAAGAAGAATCTGTTTCCGATGCAGTTTCTCTTTGGAGGCAAAGAATGAATGAAATAAGTATACAACCCCCACAACCTTACAGCTGTTCTCCAAAGACCTCATTCTGTCTCATACTATTCAAAGTGTTGGTGCATGTTTCATACTTAAAATGTCTGGGAGAAGCTAAGAAATATTTGACAGTGACTCATTGGTATCACAATAACATTTGTAAGATTAGGATATTGTATACCACTGTGGAATTTCTCTTTTGGATAAGGAAGAAAGGACATTCAAATTTTCATGCACCAATCCAGAAAGTCTCTCAGAGAAAAGAATGTGTGACTCTCAGCAGCTAACCTGGAACTGTAGGACTGAATGAAGAGGCACAGCCTTGTGACTTTTAAGGAAAAGTTGTGGCATTTGTACAAAACATGGCTGACAGGGGCTGGAGAGATAGCTCAGAGGTTTAGAGCATTGCCTGCTCTTCCAAAGGTCCTGAGTTCAATTCCTAGTAACCACATGATGGCTCACAACCATCTGTAATGAGGTCTGGTGCCCTCTTCTNAGCAGGCATACTCACAGACAGAATATTGTATACATAATAAATAAATAAATAATTAAAAAGAAACATGACTGACTTTTAGTCTGATTCTCTGGGCAAAAAATGGTGAAAAATTTGCAGTGGCCTACAAGATTAGAACATAGAATCTTAAACACAAACCTAAGACTTTTCTCCCAACAGGGAAAGAGAATAACATGGGCATGAGTAATAACATAAAATGTTTGAGAACTTCCCAGGAATTTTACCTGGGAGAATTATTGTAAATATCTCTACTTAAAGCAATCCTTGATGACTTTAGCATTCTCAGCAAATGTGCAAACACCAGGGTAAACCTACAGAATATCAAGACTCTGGGTATGAATACACAACAAAAGGAACATTTCTCTAGTAAATGATACTTAAGAAATGGAGATAAAGCTGCATAAAAGAATCTAAAACAATCATTTAAAATATGAGTAGGATGAGACAGATTGTTGAGCAGTTAAGCATGCATATTGCTCTTACAGAGGATCAGAGTTGGATTCCCAGTACTCACATCCTGTAGATCACACAACTAATTTCAAATTTAAGAGATCTTATTGAGCTTTTCTGACTGCTTCAGGTAGCAACTACATTAATGATCATGCCTGCCCACAGAAAACACACATATGCATAAATAATTAAAAATGAAATTTTTTTTCTTTTAAAAAGTTGTAAGTTGGACATGGTAGCACACTCAAGAGACAGAGGCAAATATATCTGATAATGTCTTAAAAACTCCTTTAAAGAAGTCTGCAATAAAACAAATCATAATCAAGTGTTCAAAAGTTATAGACAAAAGGAACCATCAACAAAGCAAAAATTATTCAATATTAAACAGGTCTTATAAGATTATTGTGAATTTCTCTATAGCAACTTTTCAAGCTAGAAGACACAGGGATATATGTGTTGAAAGAACAAAATGTTGAAAGAAAATAAGCATGCCAACCAAGAAATGAAGGCAAAATACTTTCCCAGACCAATCCATCCATCCATCCTTCCATACATACATGCATCCATCCATTCATCAATAAAATCTAAGCACGATCTTCACCATTAGCCAAACTTTAAAAGAAGCATTAATATAAAAATGGTAAATAGTAGATTAACTCATATAAATGTATAAAATTCATGATACACATGAATACTTAAACAAATACAAAATATTTTAACTGTGATACATAAATGACTATTTTCCTTTACTATTATTTTAAATTGATTTTATTGAGCTATACATTTTTCTCTGCTCCCTTCACATCCTCTCTCCTCTCCTTCTACTCTCTCCATGGTCCCCATACTCCCAATTTACTCATATTGTCTTTTTCTATTTCCCATGTCGAATAGATCCATGTCTTAGGGTCCTCCTCATTGTTTAGGTTCTCTATGATTGTGAATTGTAGGTTGGTTTTCTTTGCTTTATGTCTTAAAGCCACTTATGAGTGAGTACAGATATTTGTCTTTCTGGATCTGAGTTACCTCACTCAATGTGATGTTTTCTGGATATATCTATTTGCTTGCAAATCTCAAGATGTCATTTTTTTCTGATGTGTAGTATTCCATTGTGTAAATGTACCACATTTTTCTTATCCATTTTTTGGTTGAGGGGCATTCAGGTTGTTTACAGATTCTGGCTATAACAATCAATGTTGCTATGAACACTGTTGAGCACATGTCCTTGTGGTACCATTGAGCATCCTTTAGAATATACTCAATAGTGGTATTGCTGGGTCTTGAGGAAGGTTGTTTCCTAATTTTCTTAGAAATTGCCATATGATATCCAAAGGGGCTATACCAGTTTGTACTCCCACCAGCAATACAGGAGTGTTCACTTTACCCACATCCTCTCTAGCATAAGTTGTCATCAGTGTTTTTGATCTTGGCCATTCT
>LOEQ01012021.1:49769-72676 GCA_001685075.1 Bramus lutescens
CTTCCACTACAATTAGTGGATATTCAAACACAAATAAATGAAATAGAGACTAGAAAGTCAATTGCTAAAATCAATAAAATAAAAACAGCCAATATAATTAAAACAATATTGAGATATGTACACATAATTGAAAAAAACTGGACTAGGAAAAAGACAGAAATGCCTGAATTAACAAATGCAGAAAAGAGGATGGAACATATAGGATCATGTATAAAGACAATGAGAAAGATATGTAATCAAACTGTACCACCACTAAAATGGATACATTTCCGGCCACATAAAACCTAAAAAATACTAATTCAACAACAACAACAAAGTATAAACAAAAAATATGACCACAAACGTTGAGAACAAAAAAAAAAAACAAAAACAAAAACAAAAAAACCCAACCAAACAAAAAAAAACAAAAACACAAAAACAGGGATTAACATTTAGTTTGTAATCAACAACCCCTAACAAAAATTCTGAGGCCAGGTATTTTTACTATCGAATTAAACCAAGAAATATTGGGTGTTAATTTTATTATGCTGCTCAAAATCTGTTTTCCATGCTTTGTTAACCTCCACAATTTTCTATAACTTGATGTTACTTTTTATTGAGATTTCAGAAGCCGAGAAAATTGTATGTTCTTTATATTTTATTTTATTTTTTATTTTGTTTCCCTGAAGCAAGAGACTATATACCATCAGTGCAAAGGCTTCCGACCAATTATTTGTATTGCATTTGGTTGCCTCTTGACTATATTACTTCTGAGTACAATTTATCAAAGTCTTGAATGAAGGATTAGAGAGAATATATCATAATGGATCAAAAAGAAAACTTTATGCAACTGATTTAAATCTGTTCCAAATGATTGATCTGAAAGAACTCTTTCAAATTAATTTGGAACATCTTTATCTTGATACCTATGTCAGATGAAAATTTCAGATAAATAAACTTCATGAAAATACCTTCAAAATTCTTCAGCAAATTAATGTCAAAAGCACAGTAAAAGGAGTATTCACCATGACCAATTGGGATTTATCTTAGCAGTGTTATGATAACTTAACATATACCAACTGTTATACCGTTTCTATTGCTGTGAAGAGACACCATTACCATGGCAACTCTTATAAAGAAAAACATTTATTTGGGTGGCTTGTAGATACAGATGTTTAGTCTATTATCATTACAGGTCTATTATCATTACAGTGGGACATGGTAGCTTGCAGGCAGACATGGTGCTGGAAAAGGAGCTGAATACCAGTGGGAAGGAGCTACATCATGATCCTGAAGGCAAAAGGAAGTTGTCTGGGACACTGGGAATGGTTTGAGCAAATATGAGACCTCAAAGTCTGTCCTCACAGTGACATAGCTCCTCTAACAAGATCTTACCTATTGTAACAAAAGAGCATCTAATGGTGCCACTCCCTGTGAGAGTATGGGGGCCAATTACATTCAAACTAACCTATTCCACTCCTTGGCCACAATAAGCTTGTAACAATATCATAATGTAAAATGCATTTAGTCCAACTTCAAAAGTCCCCATACTCTGTAACAGTACCAAAATTGCTTAAAAGCTTATATTTCGAAGTCTTTTCTTAGAATCATGTAATCTCTTAACTGAAATCATCTATAAAATTAAGACCAAAACTCAGATCACATACTTCCAACATGTAATGGCATAGTGTACACATTACCATTCCAAAATCTAGGGAAGAGAGCATAGTGAGGAAATACTGGACCAAAGGAAGACAGAAAACCAGCTGGGCAAACTCCAAACTTTGCATCTGCATGTCCAACGTCAAAACTCTCTTCAGATCTTCAAATCCATTCAGCTTTGTTCACTGCAACATACTTTTTTCTCTTGGATTGCTTCCACTCACTGTTAGCAGCACTCTTTGGCAGGTATTCGACAACCCTGGCATCTCTAACATCTTGGAGTCTTCATGGCAATCCAGCCTTCATCTTCACAGCTTTGCACAATGGTCTCTCTAGCCTTCCATTAGGGGACACCCTGACTAATGCTTGGCCTCAGGGGCTTGCCTTAGTCATGGAGGAAGATTCCATGACTCTTATCTTCTATCTTTGATTCTAAAGCCAGAACCATGTGGCTGAAGCTACCAAGTTCTGCTACTCTCTGGGGCTGGAACATGACCCCTTCATTTAATTGCATCTTCACCAGCATTTTTCCAGTGATTACATTCACTGCCTAAGCTTTGCTGTCCTAGAAACTGCTCTGTAGACCAGGCTGGCCTCAAACTCAGAGATAAACCTGACGTTGCCTCTGTAGTACCAGAATTGAAGTTGTGGAACACTCACACTCAGATCTGAGCTTTTGTTTAATTAATCCCTTTTCAGAAATTGGAAGCTTAACTGGGGTGGGATCTTGCCCAGAGGCTACTACACCCTTTATTCCATTTCTTAATCTGTTTATCTCTTTGAACACAAGACTCAGTTCCATTCCACTTCCTGGTGTTCCTTTTCTCCTCAAATCTTATATTTTCTTGCTCACCTCACTCCTTTTCATTTTAAATCTTGTAAGCATGAATACTAATAACCACATGGCATAGTCTGTACTAGGCTGTTCTGAGATTTACTCTTCCAATAAAGATAATCCAAATCTTTTCACTTTAGCCTCAGGCAGACTCTTCAGACAAGGACAAACAGCAGTCTCTTTCTTCACCAAAATATCACAAAGCTCTAGGCAGCATGGTAAAATTCTTCTCCTCTAAATTCTCTTGAGCCCACTGCCCCACAGTTCAAATCATTCTGAGTACTACTGTCCTCCATGTTCCTACTAGTATGGCCCATTAAGCAGTGCTAAGCATTCCACTGCATTCTTAACCCAAAGTACAAAAGTCCAAATTCATTCATTAATTCATTCATTCATTCATAAATAAACAAACAAACAAATAAATAAATAAATAAATAAATAAATAAATAAATAAATAAATAAAGACATGGTCAGTCCTATGACAGCAATACCCCAGTCCCTGGTACCAACATCTGTCTTAGTTAGAGATTCTATTGCTGTGAAGAGACACCATGACTATGGAAACTCTTATAAAAGAAAACATTTAGTCGAGTGGCTTACAGTTCATAGATTTAGTCCATTATCATCATGGTGGGAAATGGCAACTTCCAGGTAGACGTGGTGCTGGAGTAGGAACTGAGAGTGGAGAAGGAGCTACATCTTGACCCTGCAGGCAACAGAAAGAGTTCTGGGACCCTGGACATTGCTAGACCATATATAGAACCTCAAAGTCGATACCCACAGTAATGCACTTCCTCCAACAAGGCCATACCTACTGAAACAAAGCAACACTGCTTAATTATGCCACTCCCTATGAGCTTATGCAGCTCAATTACATTCAAACTACCCCACCAGTCAATCAATATAGTATGCCATTAACAGAATAAAGAGTAGCAATCATGTAATCATCTCAATAGATTCAGAAAAAATCATTTGAGAAAATGCTACCCTCATTAGAAAGGCAGTAGAAAAAGCCCACAGAGAAGGAATACATCTCTATAAAATAAAGGGCACACTTGAGAAGTCATCAAATAATATCATACTCAGAACATTGCTAGGTGTTTGCTTAAGATAAAGCATATGGTTATTAAAGATTGTCACTCTGTCAGTTTTTGTTTAGCATAGAAGCCCTACCCAGAACAATTAGAAATGAGAAAAAAATAAAAAGGCACAGAACTAGGAAAAAATTACTTCGGATTATTTTTGTTTGCTGACATGATCTTATACATTGATGACAAATGTAAAAAAAAGACATCAGTAAAATTTGTTAGAATTGGTAAAGTCAGTAATATTTAAAGACAAAAAATAAGCTCTCAAAAAATTTCTTTTCCGTATAGTAGCACATGTAAAATAAAAATTTAAAGTCCAATTCATAGTATCTACATAAATGATAAAAAGGGACTTGTCCTAAGATAGATATTTAGAGCATCCTTCACAGAAGAGGAGACTGAAAGAATTTAAGAGTTTACTGGGTGGTGACTGCTTACACCTTTAATACCAGTGCTAAGGAAGCAGAGGCAGAAAGGTCTCTGAGTTCAAGCCCATGTTCATCTACCAAACGTGTTTCAGGGCAGCTAAGGCTGCACAGAGAAACCTTATCTCAAAAAAGCAAAAATAAACTTAAACAAAAACAAACAAACACAAGAACCAAAAACCAACCAAACAAAAAAACCCAAGAAGAGAATTTATATGCTGGAAGATGAAAATAAATGTTGTGAAAAGCTTTCTCCTGGATATGACTTTGCATTTGCACACATGAACTCAGCAATTGTGGTTCTGTACTAGGACTGCAAAAGACTGGACCCATCAACATTCTATCATGGTTGAAATATGATTTCATGAGGCTCGCACACTTCCCTGAGACACTATAGATAATTAATTGTTGCTAGGGGAGAAGGAGTCACAGTCATTAGTGGAGTAGCCACTTGTTAGTTGCCCTTGTTTGTGTAAATAACCTTCCACCCATGCTCATGCAAACAACCCTAATAAAATGTAGTAGTTCCCAACAAAGACAAGAAAGTAAAAAGGACACTATTGAGAATAAAAAGGGGTTCAATGGAAGGGGAGTAGATAAGAGAATAATGACAGGGATATGATAAAAATAAAATAAAAAGCTAGGCAGTGGTGATGCACACCTTTAATCCTAGCACTCAGGAGGCAGAGATAGGTGGATCTCTGTGAATCTGAGGCTAACCTGGTCTACAGAGTGAGTTCTAGGACAGCCAAAGCTATACAGAGAAAATCCTGTCTTAAAAACAACAGCAAAACCCCCAAAAAATAAAAGTATGAAATTGTAAAAGAAATAAATTAATAAAATGAGTAATCAAAGAAGATGTCAATATTAAATATTAAAAACTATAATACATGAATATAATAAATTATAAAAATATAAATGGAATCTAACTAAGGGTCATAGATTGGAAAAAATCTTAAAATGATTATAGTATACAAGGTCAATCCTTTCTATAAGAATCACATTGTTACTTTTTGTAGAAATGAAAACTATCTTAAAATTAATGTGGAATCACAAATAATGCAAAATAATTAATGTGACCTTTTGTTTATAGAGTACTTTCATGTGGCACTTTATTACATATAAAACTGATAAGCTAAAATTGTAGTTAAAACATTAGCTCTGAAATTTTATAAAGTATTGAGGTTTGTAAGAGTTAGTTACCACTAAACCAACTATAAAAATTAAAAATTCCATTAAATTCAATATTGAATTTATCCAAGCAGCAATATTTAAACATTTTTAAAGATAATGGATTAACTAAAATCAATGTACTTTTAACAAAATTAAGTTTTTGAGAATTTCTTGCATGACTACTATAGCTATGTCTTTCCTATCTGTTCTTCTCTGTCTCCTCCTGTGTCCATCTAGCCCTTCTTAATGACCTTTTCTTCTGTAGTTATTACTGTCTTATGTATATATGTGTATATGTTTCCTGAGCCTTAAGTGCAGGAATTATGTTGTATCAGTGGGGACAGACACCTCATGATTAGTTGATTTTGCATTTTGACCAGTTGTAGTTTTCTGTAATGTTCTCCATCTGCCACAAAAAGGAGTTGGTTTGATGAGAAATGAACCTACATTGATCTGTGAGTATGAATATTTAGAATACAGTTAGAGAGTATATTGGTTAAGGAAAAGGGAAATAGTTGGTTCTCCTCTAGGGTCCATGACTTCACAAGCAACAGATAATTGTCTAACATTATGGTACCAAGCATAGATACCCTCCTATAGAGTGAGCCATAAGTCAAAGTACACAGCTGTTTGTTACCTCCAAGGTATATGTACCATTACAACACTTATACTGGAATATATTACCATTCTTGTCATTGATCTGGTTTGTAGACATTAGAAAAGGCTAGGACTACTAATTTCTCTTCTTTCTTGGTTGCATAAAATCTTCTGATACTATGAGAGCTGGTCCTTAGGATTGAGACCTTTAGGTCAGTTTCAGATTCATGTCTCCATATCCTATGTCTGAGGTGTGCAGTGTCTTCAGCAATAGAAGTATTGGGAGGCAACCACGGGTAATGGCAATAGCCTATATTGTTATGTAAGATTTTTGGACTCCCCTTATCAAAAACTTGAAGGGAAATTTCTCCATGTCTGGTACTATGATTTTGAAACAACAACAGCAAAGTACTGTAGGGAATACGCTCCTGATTGCAAAATATAGTACAAAATATCATAGTTAAATAATATGGTATTAACTTCAAGACTTGGCACATCACCTACAAGAACAGAATTGAGAAACATGAAACAAATCCAAGCATATGTGATCAACTTATTTTTAATAAAAGCACCAAGAACATACAGTGGGTAAAGGATAGTCTTTGCAAAGTCCTGGAGACACTGCCTATCCAGTTTCTAAAAGGAAAAATATGCTTTGGACTTTTACCTTACATCATGTGAAAAATGAACTAATAATCATTTTTAAGATTTAGATGTGAAATCTGAAAATGGAACAATCTCAGAGGAAAATATAGATAAAATTTCTCTGTAAACTTTTAGAAAATGTTTGTAGTTGAAATAGAATTATATAAGTTTCTCTCTCCCTTTCCTCCCTTCAATCTCTCCCTGATACACCCACAAACTACTCCCATGACCCATCTTCACTCCCAAGTTGACATCAGAAAAACATTTTTCTGTGTCATTCCACAGTAGGTTGACAATAGTTATCAATAATGAGTAATGCCTTTCAAAAGGTAAAAGAAAAGATTTTTGTAAGAGTTCACTATGTGTGAAGCAAATTTAATAAAATCTCAGAGACAGATATTGGGATTCAACTTGAATATCAGAAAAGAAAAGCAGCTAACCATAGGCTCTTACCTTGACCTCAATCTAAAAATGACAATCCTTCCTCCAGGAATTTCAGAATGAGACTGAGAGCTGTTTCCTTCCATTTAATAATCCTCTCTAGTTCTGAGATTAAGGCTATGCACAACTACTGCCAAGCTAGTGTGTCTATTGGGATTAAAGATGTGTGTCATTGTGGCTACTGGGATTAAAGGTGTCTTTTCTGCCTGGTCTGCAAGGTTGGCCCGTGTGACTGTTTTACTCTTCTAATCCTCAGGCAAGCTTTATTTATCAAAATACAAATGAAATGCCACTATACATGTAAAATAAAAAATACTTAAGGAGATAGGTTTAAACAAATGGAAACATTATGCTACATATGTATGTGCCAAACACTACATGTCACCTCTAATAATATGCGAAATTTAGCTATTTTATTTATTAGTTTAAAATCAATACAAATAATAAAACAAATACTATATGATTCAATTCATATCAGATATCTGTAGTAATTAGACTCAAAGGAGCAGAAGATACAATAGTGGTTGCCAAAATCTCAGATAGGGTAATGAGGATTTGTTTTTCTTCAGTGGGTATAATATTTCTGGTATTCCAGGTGAATAAATCTTGGGAACTACTGTAAAACATAGAGCTTACAGTTGACAACATGTTATTTGTACTTCCAAATTTGCTAAGGGGATAACTAGCACATTAAATCCTTCTAATGACGTTGACAAAAAATGGGGGATAAGCAAAGACTCATCTCATAGCTCAGTGTTAGAATGCATACATGAGGACCTCATTTCAACACCCTGTACTAACAACCACAATGATAATAACATCAATCATATGAGTTGAGGAAGTGGCATTCATAGTATAAAACTTGAAATCTTAAATTCTAAACTATATTACAACTTTTTGTGTACTAATATTTTGAGTAATATTGTGTTTGGAAACTTGCCAGTCTCCCTTCAAATATTATTAACATGTAGGTAAGAATATATGCATGTGACCTCTGTGTTTATTCATATTGGTATATTAATATGATAGGTTGAGTAGATTGCAGCCTAGTATTACATGCCTATGAAGGGAAGAAGATTCCTATTTATAACTGGACATATTCCCTAACATTTCACTAGTACAGATTCATTTGCTATTTTCCCATGAAAATGTTGCATAGCGTTTAGTTAGAGTAGTATTTTTTCAATCAGTGTCAACCAACACTCTTCCAACAAGAAGGCTACATGGTATTGACAATGGTAGGGTTTCTAGAAATACAAAGCAGAGACAAAGATAAATATTGCTAATTGCAGAATGCGAGTTTCTCTGAGTACCATAGCTAGTGATGGATATTTCTCATTCACTGTTAGCTTGAGAGCCCAAAGCAAAGTTTTTGTTTTGCTTTGTTTTGTTTATTCAAGACAGGATTTCTTTGTGTAAGTCTGACAATCCTGTGACTCACTCTGTAGAACAGGCTGGCCTCGAACTCAGAGATCTTCCCTGCCTCTGCCTCCTGAGTACTGGGATTAAAGGCATGCACTACTACTGCCTGGCCCAAAGATAAGTTCTTACCCAAACATTGTTTTAGGTCTTATTTGCTATTATCTTTTAAATAATTGCTTTGGCTATTTTATACCCTTTTAATAATGATTTAAAATACAATATAATAAAAAATTGTTTATATGTCAATAGGATAAACATATCAACCCTAGAAAATAAGGAGGCATTGTGCTGCAGGTTTTCAAAGAATGAAGAGAAAAACATTTGAAGTTGGATTGCCACATCCTCTAGTGAGCCATTCCTCCTCCGCTGGCTTCAGTCAGCCCACAAATCATTAGCAGAAAGTAAATTAAAGTAAAAGGGAAACTTTTAAAGTTCTTGGGACTAAATGCATCTGATGTTTCCCTTAGTCTAGAGTTAACTGTTTACAGTGGACAAAGGTATACAGCATAGCATCAACTAGAACATGATTTTACCTCCCTCTCAAGCACTTCAACAACATTCACCATTAACAATTTTCAACTTTCAGCAATCTGCACATAGCTACATATAAGGAAAGTATTTGTTTTGGCATTTGGGATCATTCATCAGAGAAAAGCAACACAGAAATGTTGAACTGAATTATTTATGGAAGGTAAATACCAAAATCCTTTTGTAATTCTAAGCATAACATATTACCTATATCCAAACTCAGAAATGTGTGCCCCCTAGCCATTCAATTTGTTAGTGTATATTGATAAGTGCAGGGAAATGAAGATACTTTTTATTTAAAAATATTATCTGACAATTTCATCATATATGTAATGATTTTTCCATCCCCTACCCATCGCTTTGAATACTCCCTAAAACCTACTTCTTCATAACAAGTCCCCTCTTATTTTTATGCCCTTTATATAACCTAGCAAATAGTAAATAGCACATTAAATGCTTCTAATGACATTAACAAAAAAGAGGTGGGCAAAAAAGAAAAAGCTTATCTCATAGCTCAGTGTTAGAATGCATACATGAGGACCTCATTTCAACACACAGCACTAACAACAACAATCATAATAACAACAACCATTTGAGATGAGAAAGTGACATTCATAGTATACATAAGATTCACTTACTGAGTTCAACCTTGGTCAGTGACACTTCTTTTTGCAGTGAGCAATGGTTAATATGGAGAATCATAACTGAACTGATCAATATGCTGAGAATAAGTGACTGTTGAATGAATGTTTAGTCCTAAATAGGGCTTCTTTATCACATTCCCATCAAGGCTCATGCAATATTAGGAAATGAGGCATAAAAAATTAAGAGTCACAACAATGGCCCATAGGGCATAATAAACCTAAGGGCACAACAGTGGCACCTTTATCTTGGTGATGACCAATAGCTCTGTAATTGGACTTAATGCCTTCCAAACAAGCAGGAATTCATGCCTCATATTAGAAACCTAGCCAAACACTTGGAACCAGTGAAGGCATAGATCTTAGAGGAGAACCTGTACTGATTGCTTTACTAAGCAAGCATAATCTCTAACTACCTTCTAAATATTTATCTTTATGCCTGTAAAATACTTATAGTTCTTATCCCCACATCAAAGAGATTCCCCTTTACAACAGATGGAGACCATTATAAACAATAACAACAACAGAAAAAAAAACCAAAATCATAACTGATCAAAATGCTCCAACTGATACATCTACAGTACAGTGCCTGGACCTAAGGCTCAGGGATCATAGCAGAAGAGGGAGCACAATAATTGTAAGAACTAGAGAAAAAGGGAGTTTGCTGTGAGATTGTGTCTCCTGGAGATGTCAGAGGAGGTGAACCCAAAAAGTTTCACCAAAATGGTTGCCTAAACAGGATCTGACCAAGGACGTGCCAAACTAGAACAGGGAAAGCTCAGGAGACTTCAACCCCAGACAAAGAACTACAAGCAGCTAAAATGCTGAGAGTGGAAGAAACAGTCTTCCCCAGAGAAGAAAATACCAACTAGTTATCCAATAATAAAAGATCAGCCCAGAAAACATATACATATAAGTAACATTAAATGGAATGTGTAATTTGTATTCATATATTTAGGAATATATCACAACAATTTTAAAAAGAGTTTATGAGTTTTAAGAGAGCAATTGGGTGGTACATGGGAGGGGTTGGAAGGAGGAAATGGAAGAGTGAAGAGATATAATCTCAAAAATAAAATAGAAATATAGTTTTAAAATAAAACTATAAATAAATAAAATATTATTTTACAAGATAACCACTAAATAAAATGATAAAACAGAGAGAAAGAGACAGAGAGGGAGAGGGATGACAGAAAGTGCATGAAGAACATGAAGTTGGGAATCTGGGATAAGGCAGCTGTTGTAGATGACAGCCTTGCTTCATTATTTTTTCCAGATATTGTCTGCAGCTTCTATGAGTGGGAACTGAATTCCTCTGGCAGACATGAATTTTATTCTTAGCAATCAGTGTGATTGCTAAAGTCCAGAGTCCAGCTCTGTGGTCTCGTGAAGCATAGATTTTTGAGCTTTCAATCACACTTAAGTTCCTGGCCTCCGTTGCCCACTGGTTCTCTGATTTTTTTTTGTCCCTGACTTTTCTGTGCATTTGTAAAGAATACATGAAAAACAATTCTCCAGTGAGTGATTGTGGAATGCTACATAACATCAAATACCACATAATTTATTATCTTTAGTCTATATATAAAAAAGTTCTTGGGATGAAGGACTTGATTCCTGTTTCATGTGTTCATGTAATAGTGTTCTTAGGTCTCAAAATCAAAATGAAATTTGGAAAATAGCGTACAATCTACCTATATAATTTTGTTGTGTTTCTTAGCATATGACAGTGAAGTGACTTACTTGCCCATGATACCACAGGGATTATGTAGACATATTTTCTAATGTTCATGAAGCCCATCATGGTATCATATGCCTGGGAGTAATAACTGCAGTATCTCTTAAATCAGAGAAAATAGAAGTGTTTAAACTCTGATTAACAAATACAACAGAAAACAGTCAAATCCCACATTTAGATAATTGGTGCGGGAGAATTGTCTGTAATCTGTCAATTATGTCTTAAATAAACGCTGATCGGGCAAGGAGGAAGTATGGGCAGGAAAACCAGACAGGAAGTAGAAATGATGCAATGAGAACAGGAGAATTCTNCCAATCAGCTTTATAACTTATAGAGATCTCTGTGTGATTTTCCTTGGGACTTGCCGACTGTGGGGTACCGGGCAGGACAGAAACACTAACAAGCAGGCCCCGTTCATTGTTACAGATTACAGTGTAATTGTCACTTAGTTCCTGCCATACTGAATGCCCTTTTATTAAAAGGATACAGATGTGGATACAGATCCAGAACAATCCATTTGTCACCTACTTGAGAAGAACCACAGGGACTATGCTACCAAAGTCATATCTCAGTGTCTCATTCTCTTGAGCACTCTTCAGCAGAAGAAGCCCTATTCAAAGACAGTGTTGTGATAGTCACACTAAAGGGAAAAGGGGAATGAGATACTTTTTTTCCTAACAGAATAACCTCTTCTTCAACAAGTCTAATATTTATGACTTGAAGGAGCTGGTTAAGATGCACCATTAAATGACAGCAGCAGTACATGCGATTCCTGTCAGGCAGGGATGATTTTGAGGATTCCCATATTTCTAAGTGGACCTGGCAGAAGACAAAGTTTCGCAATTGATAGTGGCCTCCTATCCTACCTAGCTTATTTGCCTCAGCCAGAATTTTGACAGAAAACGTGCTTGAGACTGCCTCTGAGGACAGAGCTAATTATGATAAATGTTATCCAGTTCCCAATTAGAACCTGAATATGCCACCTGGCAACCTTTCCTTTATTTTTGGAAAAAGATCATAAAGTTTAAAATAAACTAGCTTTTTTTTGGTGGAGGGAGAACAAGTCATCAGTTACAGCCTGACCTATTATTTCTAATACCCCCATGAGCAAGTAATTTAAAAGGTAAAAGCCAGTTTGGTAGTTGATCCTATAAGAAAATCACACTCTGACATTGGCTTAAAATCACTCAGGGAGGTGAGAGACTTGGGTAAGAAGTTCTCCATTACCCACCTTTGCAATTTGCAAAACAGCCCAATTCTTTCTCAGCTATCCAGAGACAGATAAAAGCTCAGAATCAAGCTGCTAGTTTCAGGCACCCAGCCCATTTTGGATGTGGCTCTTCAGGGGCTATAGGACACACTTGTGTTGCTCTGTGTGCTCTTCACTATTTCTACCACCCAAGGAATGAGGTGATGCTTTAGCACTTTTCATTCTTCCCCTCCACACTTCCCTTGGCTAATATGATAAACACATTTGCATCAAAGTGTTAATGGCTGATAATGAAAGTTCATATTGACTCTCAGGTTTTTTTTCTCTTTGATGAGCCTTCCAAGCCATAATATAGAAAAAATTAGACACCTAGAGGTTTCTGATAAGCACATTAAGCACTGGGGAGTCATATTCTGGGAGAAAGGGTTAATTTTTTTTCACTATCTCCTCCATCACTAACATACTTCATGTGCCTACTACAGTTCCACACTTCAAATTTAACCTGGAATTTAACCCTGCAGCTTTCACTTCCCAAAGCCTTGAAATTCAGAGTGCAGGAAGGGTTAATTCAATTTTGTATCGCCTGGTACTCCCCTCTCCTGGTTGCTTCCTTGCTATTTAATAAGAGACTTGACATTTCTAATTAGGAAGTTTTACATCCAGGCAAGTGGAATTTACCCCCAGCTGGGAAAACATGGCTTAGTAAGAGTTTGACATCAGCCCTCATTGATCTGAAGATTATCTCCAGTTTGAGACTGAAGAGCCTATGGGAGACTGGGAGGGGAAGCAAATGTGGGAAAGTGTGTGAAAATGCATCCTTTGACTTTTGGTTTAGGTGGATAAAGTCTGGCAAGAGAGACTTGGGAATAGCAATTATTATTGCTTCCCCATTGTAGCCTCCTTTTCCCAGCTTCCCTTGTCAGTATTTTGGGATCCAAACTTGCTAAAGGACAAAGAACTTGTTGATTACAGTCAGTTTCCAAATTTTGCATTATTTTTAACCTTTCCAAGAAAATGGCTACTGCTTTGTGCTTTTCAGAGGCTGGAAGACTTGACATATGTTCTAATGTGTTGTAGAAGGCACTCAGGAAAGGGAGTGATCTTGCCTTCATCTATTTAGGTCTGGTACACCACGATACTGTAAGCTGATTGGATTATTGACAATGGGAATTGATGTAGGAGGGTCATCTGTCTATGTGTTACTTTCATTGGTTAATAAAGAAACTGCCTTGGCCCCTTTTNGTGCGGGAGCCGGGCGGGACGAAAAGCAGGCCCGCTCCCTTTATTACTACAGGGAATCCATTTTTCACAGTTCTGTAAGGTGGGGAGTGTAAGATCAAAGTGTCCTAAGATTCAGAGTTTTGTAATAACCTGCTCTGGGTGCCCAAGACGGCAATTGGCTTTCAAGGGATATGCTATGTCTTTTCTGAAAAGAGGAAAAGGGGAATATAACTTACTTGATTTCTTTCACTTGTTTCATAAATTTTATAAACTTTCTTCCATAACTTAATTCCTAAAGAGCCCACCTCTTATTATGACTAGAATAGAAATTGTTTCAGCATGAGTTTCCTTGGATTGGCACATTAACACTATAGCAAAACTCAAGTTCTCTTGCACGAGCAGGTACACTGTCAGTCAGTTGAAAATGATGATCATCAGAAAGCCTGCCTCTAAATTAGGAACTAACATGTCCTCTAGTTAACTTGCTTTCTTTCATTAGCACTTTGCTATACCATGATTATATATGCATTTCTTCTATGTTTGAAGGGAATCATAACATTCCTTTTGTGTCTGTACTAGATTCTTGGGTTTAAATCATCTAGGATTCCTCATGCTCTCCACAGGGGATTATTTTCTTTACTAAAGAGAAAATTCCCAAACTCTCTGACTAAGGTGTTCAGGTAAATTCCTCAGTGGTGTCACTGGATCTCAGTTCCCATTTGTGTGGAGGCCACTTTAATTTTCCTTGGGGTCACTATATTGTGTTCATGACCCAGCCTTATATTACCTCCATGGCATATGCTTATCTAACATTCTGTGGTTCGTGATACTTTAACTGCTAAAAGTTACAAGGTTACCCAACTCACTTACCTTAGAATCGTCCTGAGGAATTTTTTTGTCAATAAAATACTAGACACCTGCTTGATCCCATCCCCTACTCCCAGGAACTCATGCAGCCTGGTCTATCTTTGAACGCACCATGTAGCTGGTGGTAACTCTGAATGCCTTATTCTCTTTTCTCCACCTCCCTAGTGCTGGGATTATAGGTGTACCCCACCATGTTAGATGTTTGAAGTGGCGCTGAGGATCAAATCTGAGACTCTGAATTCTAGGCAAACCCTTTACTAACTCAGACACCTTTCCTGCCTTATCCTCTTTCTTTTCTTTTGTTTAAATTTGTTGATTTCAAAAATAAACTATGTTTTTTAATTTTACAGTTCCCATGCCCTCCTCTCCTCCAGCTCCCTCCACTTTACCCCCCATCCACTCCACAAAGAGGGTACGGTTTCCTATGGGGAGTCAACAAAGTCTAGCACATTGCTCTGAGGCAGGACTAAGGCCCTACTCACTATATCCACAGCCTGATCTTCTTAACTTCTAAGAGATCTTGGTGGCATCTTGAGACAGAATTTGTAATGAGTAAATCTTGGCTTGTTTGCAAAGGGCTCCTATATGGTCATAGAAGTTAGACTATTTATTTTTATAGAATTATAGAATTAACTTACTTAAAGGATGTTGCAGGATTGTTATCCATATGTCAACCAAAAAAAATCCTGAGATTCTTTTATACATTGATCTAACATCCTAAAATTCTTCAAAGATATATAAAATTGACTATTAGATCTAGGCTTAACGTATTAAGCATAATAGAAGAAAGGGGTTTTTCAACTCCAAGGTGCCTTATGAGTCTATTTTCAGAAACAAGAGTCTTGCTTTCGAGTTCTGCTTTTAAAAGGGCTAAGACTGTGGGGAGTTCTAAATGGAATAGGACTCCACTGGAAAAAAATGAGCTGAGGAAATATTTATGGATGTTTAAGACCTCAGGTGTTACTTTCACCAGGTTAACTGCTTGCATTTCTTATAGACAGAATTAGTTGAAACCTAGTGGGGAAAATAGTTGAAGTTGAAAATCTGAAACAAGTAGCATAGAAGTAGATTGGGTGAATCAATACAGGACCCAGGTTCGGTACTTCTGGATCTGTGGGTCTGGCAGACATGGAAGTTCAAGGAAGACTACAGGTCAGAATAGGATGAATAAGCCAGCGTTAGGAAATGAACAACTGAGTAAGTCCTGAGAAGGAAAGTCTTCTTGGATGCCAGAGCCAAGTTAGCTAAACCACCAAAGAAGTAAATAAAGTGAGTGATCATGGTCTCAGAAAGCTAGGTATTAGGTGATTATCAGGAGTTAGAAGAACAGGAGAAAATGAATTGTGAAATGATAGCCAGCCACATAGCAGCTGAGTCAGCTGAGAGTCAGCAAGAAGCCCCACCTCAAAATACTAGAGCCATGGGACAGTTACTTGAAGCAGTCTCATGAGTTTTGTATATGTTCTGCAAAGATAGAAACTATTTTTCTAAGTGTACACATTGAGGGAGAAATAATTTAAAGCTGTTGGCAAGAGGAAGGAGACAGAAACTGGAATGAATGCAGTTCCTAAAAAATTTTACTCTTATCTTGTTTCTCTTCCTAAATTAAAGTATCTCTTGATTATTTTACTGTAGAGTGGGGATTCATTTAATGCTAAACAAATGATTACTTTCTTATGAATTATAGATAGCGACATTAAAATGTTCAGTGGCAATAGGTATGGAAATGCAGAATATTTTGTTAAGTGAAATAAGCCAGGCATAGGAAGAATTAGATCAAGATGTCACTCATATGTAGAATCTGAAAAAGATGATCTTGTAAAAGTAAAGAACAGAACAGTGGTTACCAGGGAGAAAGGGATAAGGAATACTTGAATAACAGGTACTGAATTACAGTTAGATGGCAGAAAGAAACTCTGGTGTGCATAGTAAGGTAGAAAAATTAACAATGTTCTGCACATTTTAAAATGCTAGAATAAAATGTGTAAACTTTTTTAACAAATGATAAATAATGGTGCTGCATAAGCTAATTATCCTGATTTTATCATAATATTCATATAGCTAAAGAAAGAATTTAGAAAGTTTATATCTTTGAGAAATAAAAATTGGGTTGTAGATTTATTTAATTAAACATTATCAGCTGATATCAAAATATCATGTGTGTTAGTATGTAGGCACACTCTGACACAGTGTGCCAGCCAGCATAGCAAATGGTACTCTGACCTTTTAGAGAAGCTCCACCCACTCCCAGTCTCTATCCACCTAGGCAAGCAGGTCACAGCCTTTATCATTCTCTCTCTCTCTCTCCCTCTCTCTCTTCCCTTTCTTCCTCCTCTTTATACTCCCTTTTAATAAAACTTCACACCCAAACTCCATCCACATGGCATATTTTATTTTCTGTCACGATCCCCTACCTGCAGGGGACCTGCCAGGGTAACCTGTGCAGTGTCTTACAATGTGGAAGCCCATTAATCTTTATAATTGCTCTGTTTATGTATGTATATAAGTAAAAATAAATTCAATTTTGAAAGAATATGCATCTTCTGATTGCATCTGGCTACAATGTCTCTAAATCCTAGAGTCTATAGTAGTTTTTAAAAATGGCACAGAGGGTGTTATATTCCTACCTGTCAGAATTGAATTATGATTCAGTTTATGTAAGTTTGATTTTCACAGAACACATACACTATATTCCAAAATATTACATGCTTATATGGGCAGAAGTATGGATAATGATTCAAAGGAACTGCAGATACTCTATAATGATCACAGTATTTAAACAATGCACCTTGGTGGTAAGCAGCATAATTATGATTTTAAGAAAATGAAGAAGGGGGTTCAAGTTAGGCCCAAATCACTAACCTAAAATAACCACAGGTTTGCCCATTTTGCATGGTAAGCAAAGTTTGGATGATTCTTCCTATTTTCTCTGTTCAGGTGAAGACAGAGAAGGTGAAGGGAAGGGTGCCAAAACTGGAGTTACTTGAGTTTTCCCTTGGAGGCTTCATTCTCTTCCTGTTCTTTTGGCCCTTGAAGTACCTTTCTCTTTCAAGTTCTTGAAACCCTGCTGCCTTCTTCCTGGCTGCCTTAATCAACCAGGAACTACTTTGATTGCTTTGGAATCAGTACATTCCTAAAATGGTGGTTCTGCCATCCAGGTGTTACTCTATGTTCAGTTGTAATCAAATTAATGACTATTGAGCAACTACTGCAGGAAAGGCACCAACTGGGCTAGATGGAGCAGATAGAAAAACCAAATTGGTCATAGTCACAACCATCAGAAATAAATTATTTAAACAGGAGAGATGGAAAACAAGTTCTGGGATTACTAAGGAACAAGACTATGAAGTATTCTATAAATAAAATCCAAATAAAATATAATGGAAATACCTACAAAGTATCTGTCTTTGAACTAATGCTTAGAAATGGGTTATTCTGGAGTTACATATTTGAAAGCTTACTATCAAAATCATACAATTGTTGGTGAAGGGCTAAGAAAATGTATACTAACAGAAAATTTCAAGATCATTGAGTTCTTCATATGACTAGAATTCATAGTAAGTTAAAAGCATGCTATATAATATCATATTAACAGATGTTTTTAAAATAAAATTATTATTCGATTATTTCATAAATGAAGATAATACATTCTGGTCATTGTAATCTCTCTAACCATTGTTATCCTCTTTACATCCCCACCAACCCCCTCTTCTCCCACCAAATCTACATCACATCACATTTTAATTCCTTTTGTTATGTTTTTAGTTTTGCTTTGTGTCATACTGGATTTGATTAGGGTCAATAACATGGACTTATGTGTGAAGCTGTTCACTGAATCATAACTAACTCAGCAATAGCTACAGTGCTGAAGACAATTACTTCTTCCCCTTGCAAAACCCTCAACTGTCATTAGTCCTCCTGAGGGAAGTTGAGCCTAGTGCACCCCTCCCATGTATGACTGGATGTTTAAGAACTCAGTCTTCTACTGGACCTAGGTAGACAAACATGCTCATAAGAAGCCTTTCATTGCTATCCTTCCTATCATCTGGCTTTTTCAGAAAGGACGATTTAAATTTTAATTGTAAAAGAACAGGAATTAACTAATAGTTTTTGAGGCTTAATTTGAGAATGCCTGATTGATCAACTAACAAAATTAGATTAAAACTAGGGAAATGGTGGAACATTTCAAAGTTAGTGTAAGTATTTTGTTAATATGTTCCAGAAAAAATGGAAGGGCGGGACAGAAAATTAGAGACAATATATAAAGGATATAGAATCTTATATACGATATCATGATGTTAGATCTGATCATTTGAGAGAATGGTAACTCATAAATCAAAGCTGGAATCACAGAAAGTTTTACTTAGAGCAGATTAGTAACGGGACCAGCTTTCAACCTGGTGTATTTGTTACTTGAACATTCAGAGGGAATACCCTGGATACAGCTAGAGATACATATAGTATTGTGCTAAAGAAGAAAGCCACACAGAAAAAGTTCAGTTATAATTTGTGGTATTGCTAAGGAGGAAGAGTTTGCTGGAAGAGAAATAACTGAGTGTACTTTCTTGTATAGTTTGTATATCCAGGAAAAAGGAGAAGAAAGCAAAGATAAAAAGCATTATCAAAGCAAGTCTTGGTGGCTCACACTTTTAATTCCAGAAGATGCAGGTGGATCTTTGAGTTTGAGGCTAGCCTGGTTTACAAGATAGTTCCATGACATCCAGGGCTACACATAGAGATCCTGTCTTGAAAAAAAAAGCATAAACAAGCAATATCAAGTAAAGTAATCAAAGAGACTTGGTGTGTCCACATGTTCCTTGAGACCAGGAGCTTTACTATATTCATTATTTAATAATAGTAATACTGAAGGAACACTTGTTAAATAAATGAAATCAGTCAATTGAATGTCACAGAAGCCAGTCTAGAAGACTCTACATTACTACCAAATCAAGTGCTGTCAAAAGTCTAAAGCAGAACAAAATCATGCCTGAAAATGGCAATGGAAGTGTTAATAAAGAGGTTATGCACTGTTTATGTATTTAGAGCAGTATCTTGTCTAGTTTAAGGCATAAACAAGGTTACAACAACTTGAGTCACGAATTGTAATTGGGCATAAAGAAATGGAAGTACTACAGAAAAATGATGGGTTAAGCTTTGTTCATGGAAAGGTCTTTGTTAAAGGAATGCCACATTCTTAATATCTTTGGATTGTTTCCTTTTCCTAGATTCTTTGCTGAATCTAGGGAAGCTTCAAAGAAATCTTCAAATGGATTTGCAGGCCAAGGAGAAGGACAAAATATAAAGAAAAAAATACTAAAAGTGTGTAAGGAAGAAGGGCCTACCTGACAAAGAATATAATAAGTGTTGACAGAATACAATAAGGGTACAGAGTCGACTCAGACATCAGTGTTAGCAGAGGAGGACACTTCTTCCTCTGCAAAAAAGGATCAAGAATAAAAGGAGTCAAGGTAAACACAATACTTAGCATTTTTGAAGTTATATAACTCACAGTTTAAAGAGCTTATTTAAATTGCCTGTTTTTCCCCTCTTGGACAGAAGAAGTTATTTGCTAAATTTGAAGCTTGGGGACTTTGAGAAAAGTGAAATTCTTTGGCATATTTACAGTGAAAATATCCTCAAGTTTGCTAGAACAGTAAAAAATAAAACATTAAATAACTAGCTCTGAAGGTTTGGTTCAGTCTGGAAATAAAGACACCTCATAAAAAACAACAAAAAGTGCACTAGTCAGCTTTCTCCCACAATAACAGACTATCTAAGGCAACTAGCTAATAAACAGGAAACTTTTTCACATACATGATTTTGGTGAGTCCATTCCATGATACTGTGCCACTGCTTTGGGCCTCAGGTGAAGAAACACATCAGAGCAGAAGTGTGTCGCACAGAAAATCCTCCCACTTTATCATCCAGGAATACAACAGAAAATGGCTGAATCTTCAGGGATATGTATTCACTGACCTCTCATAATTACCTACTACTAAAATTTTCGGTCATCTCCCAATAACATCATTGTGGTAACCAAGACTTCAAATCATGCCTTTTGGCTCCACATCCTGAGCAGAAGAACCTGTCCTGATAGTCACATATTTTTCATGGTAATGTTTATTTACCTTATTATACATCCAAAAATAAGTAAATGGGCATATTACTAAACAAGTCTATATTGGAGTTTGGTAGAAGTTTCATGTTGGAAACACAGAAGAGCAAGGGACATAAGGACGTTGATGAGAAGGAAACTGATTGAATGTGTTTTTTTCCTGCATGTTCTAATATGTACTTCAGGATGTACTTACAAAATGGCATTATGTTAACTTGTACTTTACAGACAATGAAGCATTAACTCATAAAGTTTCTGTAAAGTTTCATAGTTCCTTTGAAGAGAAACTGCCCATATCTTTGTTGATCTGTTTCTGAATACCATGAATGTCGATTCCTAGCAGAACTTTGAAGCATATTGTTATTTCTTAAAGTGCTATAAAGTAGGAATAGGAAGACCTTCTGAGGACTTTGGGGACTTGTCATTTGTTCCTGAAGTAGTTAATCACCCATCTGAAGTTTGCTTCTAATTTGTATGGCACAGGTTAAAGAATGGATTGGTTTCTTAGTTTCCTCTCTCCTTAAAGTCACTAATTGTGCCATTTTGGTGAGTGTGTGCGTTAATGTTGCTACATGCTATGCAACCTTAATTAATTAATATAATCTCTCAGGATATTAGTTTTCTTTTTTGTCCAAAATGGAGACAACAATCACCTGTAGTAGGTTTTCTAACTTTCTTTTTATAGAAGAAGATTTATTTGAGTCACAGTTTGGAGGATACAGCCCATCTTTCTGAGGAAAGCAGAATAATGTCCATGTCCCAATACAGGGTAATGAGAGCTTGTGTCTGGTTACACTGTGGTGGGCAAGCAGAAAATTGAAGAGAGGAGTGGGGCTAGGGTATAATCCTCAAAGTTCTGCACACATTGACTCATTTCTACCAGCCATGTCTTTTCCCCTACTGGGTCATAACCCCCTCTAAACCATACCTTTAACTGGATACTAAGGGTTAATTTCAGATTCAAACCACACCACCACTTCATAGGTTTAAAAAAATGCAGCATCTGTCAATGTTCTAACAGTATTTTATCTATGCATTCACTGAGGACCACTATCACCCCATTGCTGTGATTTCATCTGTACTTGGATATCACTGACATTGTCTTCCATTGTTCTCTTCCTGGATTCTTGCATATTGACAAACATGCTGTCTAGAAATTGTAACCATACCCATTCACAATTTCCAAGGCAACAAGGCAGTTTAAAAAGCTGTTATTCAGAGTATCTAGCACCTGGAGAAATTGTGTATCTTAATTATTTGACTGGGTCCCTTCAAGTCTGAGTTGAGTAGAAGAGTAAAATAGAGGCAATAAGCTGTTATTATTGAGTGAAGCACAGGAGCACTTAATTATAGAAGAAGGCAGGGCACTGCAGTATGTTGAGGGTAATTTTATATGTTATTGGATAAAATATGATACTCAAAAGGTTGGTAGGTTGTGTATTGAAGATTATTAGTAAGTAGAGTCAATATAAAATGTCCACAGTGATGCTAAAGAACTCAATTACTAAGAGAAAGCTGTGAAGATATTGCCATCACTATCTGCTTTTAAGTTCTTTCTTAATCTGATTCTTCCATCGTTTCTAGCCTTATCCCTACTTCATTCTTTACACTGTAAGAGTGATGAGTTGCTTGCATTTCACCTTGTACATACTCCACAATGTTTTGCTGTTACTACGTATTTGCTAATGTAACCTATTTGTATTGTCTGCATGTATACTTTGCCATGTATATTCCAATATCTCCAATAAGAATGGGGTTATAGCTGGGTGGTAGCTCACGCCTTTAATCCCAGCATGTGGGAGTAGGCAGGTGGTGGATCTCTGTGATTTTGAGCCAACCTGATCTACAAGAGCTAGTTCCAGGACAGGTTGCAAAGCTACAGAGAAACCCTGCCTCAAAAAAAAAAAGGGAAAAAGAAAAGAACAGGGTTATGTGTGAGCTTTCATAGAGCAATTAACTGCCATTAGAATGAATTACGGCTCAGATGGTATGCATATTTTCACCAATGTTCTTTGAAATCATTTGCTCAATTTGAATATTCCCAACAGATTTCATGCTCCTAGTGATGGCAGTGTTAAATTTATCTTTGTGTTAATAATACTTAACATGATATTTAACACTGAATGCACAAAGTATGTATTTAAAAATATTATAGTTTATCTTTGGGTTCACCTTCCTATTTAGCTTCTCTAGAATCATGAATTATAGGGTCAATGAACTTGATTTATGGCAAGAATCCACAAATAAGTGAGTACATACCATATTCATATTTTTGGGTATGGTTTACCTCACTTAGTATAGTGTTTTCTATTTCCATCCATTT
>LOEQ01012022.1:5892-27495 GCA_001685075.1 Bramus lutescens
TTATTAACCAATGAAAGTAACACATAGACAGATGACCCTCCTACATCATGGCACTAAGCACTTTACTTACTGAGCCATCTCTACAGTCCCTAATTTTATTATTTCCCATGAGTCCTAGTCCCTCCACCCATCTTGAGGTTGTTGTTAAGTAGGGGTACAAACATCCAGATTCAGGCATCTTCAAGTATCTTTAAGGCATCCCTCTTGAAAGAAGGGCAGGAGTCTTAAACGGCCCTCTCAGCTTCGAAGCAGATATTTTCAGAAGCAAAAATCTTTTCAAACAATCCACATTCTTGTGCCATCTAAGTTGGGTACCAAAATAGCAGGCTTTGAGGAAACAATTTTCACCCAAGAAGTTTAGATGAGGAGGCCAATAAAACTGGTATTTGTCTAGTCTTATACCTTGAACCATGCCTGAGCACCATGAATCATGTCTTACATCAAGTCTTTCACTTTGAACCATGCCTTGGAACATGACTGAGCACACTCCATCAGGAGGGATGCTTGGAGTGTGCCATTAGGTATTCTTCCTCAGCTATTTGCCTCAGGTTTGGATGAAAACTGGACTGGAGCTCAGTCATTTATATTTTCTTCATACAAGGTAGTATATATATATATATACATACATACATATATATGTAGATGGATAGATAGATGGATGGATGATTGGATGGGTGGGTGGGTATATGGATGGATGGATGGATAGGTAGGTAGGTAGGTAGATGATGGATGGATAGATAGATAGATAGATAGATAGATAAAAAGAACTTCTAGGATAGATTAGATTTCTAGCTAAGAAAACTTAAGAATCCCAACTTAATTCACCTACTTTCTTGGAGAAAGGGAAGTATAACTTGAGGGCAGATGTTTGCTTTGAATCAGGAAAGCAAGATCCTGATCTTCCCTTGTGGTTGGATCTAATTCTTATTTTCCTTCAAGTTTTCTTCTGTAGTATGAAGTTGTGTTAATGGGATGTGATTTTCCCAACAGACAACACAGAACATGATAATTTCCCCACACTGGGTGCCAGATGAAAAAGGACGCTTAAAAGAAATCCCACACTAGCTCGGAATTGAGTATAATAGAGGGTTATTTATTTAGGGGTAGACTCACAGATCACAATCCTCTGCTGGAACGGGGAACAGCAACCAAATTCTGCAGCCAGAAAAGAGACCAGAGACGCGCTTTACATTGGCATAAATACTATAAGAGACCACACCCAAGTGGGCGGGTAACTTAAAGGCTACTGGTGGTAGGAATTCCTGCAGCTCCTCAATATCACATTTTGCTGTTAAATATTGAGGAAAATAGGTCACATTCAGACCTGTTTCTGCACATGCTGACAATGTGGGTTCTAGCTTTACTGTCCCTCATGATGACTTGCGCTAAACTTTTACACATTTCTTTGCTATAAATGCTTGTTTGCTCCCAGGGAACTTGGATGAAGAATGTCAAAGGTCATCCTTCAGGTAGCTCTGCCAGCATGCACGTAAAAAGAAGTCAAATTCTTCCCTTTCTGTTCAACCCCAAGTTGACATTCCATCTGCATGCAGTTGGAGACTAGAGACCATAGCCGATAAATGAGTCCCACAAGGGTGTTGAGCACTGGATGGTCAGTATGTGACTGGGAGTGGTTGGGAGGACCACACTTCCTGGGCTTTTGTTGATACTGAAGGAATGGGAAGAGGAGGGGGGTGCACACTAAACAAACAAACATTTCTTTAAAGCAGGTAATCAATGACCCAGGTCAGTATTTACCCCATCCCTGCTTTTGTTGGCCTGTGGAATGGGATGTATTGAAACTATGAGTGTTCAGGCCTCTTAGTCCACAAGTCAAAATTCCAGAACATTTATTTGTTAAGGATATTTTAAATGTCTTCTTTCCCCCTTCTCTTTCTTTCCTCCCCTACTTCTTTCTATGACTAGGTCTCATGGAGCCTAGGTTGGCCTCAAATTTGTTATGTAATTGAAGATGAATACACACGTGCACGTGTGTTTGTGTGTGTGTGTGTTTCGTGTACCTACCATGGCACATATGAGGAGGTCAGAGCACAGCCTCAGGCATTGGTCCTGACCTTCCACTGTGTTTGAGACAAGATCTCTCTCTTGTTTACCACTATGGACACCACTGTTCCATGAGTTTCCCATGATTCTTCTGTTCCCATCTCCCCAAAGGACAGCTCTGGGGTTTCAGGCATGCACTCTTCTACATATGGTTTTTTAAGTGTGTTCTGGATGTTATGAATATGGCACAAGTTGGGACCTTGGTGGGTGAGGGCCGCAGGTGGGAGACAAATATGCCATGCAGACTGAGTTTAAGTGTGGAGTTTACTGAGATAAAGGGAATGGAGGATGAAAGAGAGAAGGAGAGAGAGATAGAGAGAGGCAGAGAGAGAGGCAGAGAGAGAGGGGGGAAGAGAAAGAAAGAGAGACAGAAAGCTTCTTCCCCAGAGAAATGGCAGAAAGAAAGAGAGTGAGAGTAGGTGGGGCTTGTCTCTTAAAGGGACCTTTTGCACCTGCATAGAGACTAGGACCCTGGGCTGGCCAGGTTACTGCCTGGTGCATCCCACCAGATGACAGGGCAGGCCAGCATAATGCCTGAATTCTAAGCCAACCTCGGATTGTCAGGCTTGCACACCAAGAAAGAGCTTTTACCCCCTGTACCATCTCCACAACCTGACTTGGCACTTCTGATCCCCCTGCCCCACCTCCCAGGTGCTTGGGCTACATATGCCATGTTTAAGTAGTGCTAGGGATTGAGCCCAGAGCTTCCTGAATGCCAAGCAAGCACTCTGCCAACTGAGCCATGCCTCCAGCCCTAGGATGTTTCTTTAAAAACAATACACCTCATTGTGGTTTTGAACATGGTGTTTGAGCTTCAGCCTAGCATGGGGGTCTCTATAGAGTTTCTGTTTTGCATCATGATTAACATGCTTTTGTAGACAATTCAGACAGCCTCCCTCACATAGCATCCATGGCCTCCCCGGCTGCCTGTCTGCTCTGAAGCATGGCTCCCACTTCCACACAAGTTTAAGCAAAGAAAAAAAAATTTTGAACAAAGAAGTTTGAAAATCAGGAAGGAAAAGCAGTAGACATTTGAAACTCCAAATCCTGTTTCTGCAACTCATTGTGTTAAATTCTTCACTACAAGAAATATAAAATGATGAACTCTTTAAGGAAACTGGCAGGAAGTGCTTGAACACCAATAGGATTCCTTTCTATTCTGGTCACAGTCTTCTAGTTACCCCCAAACCCCCTTCTTTCCCCTTTGCTCCTTTTGAGAGCCAAATCAGCTGTCATTTTATCATGCCACAGTCATACAGACCTTTGCTTGAATTTTAACTAACTTGCAGCTAAGAGATTAATATAGATAGGAGAAATGGGAATAGAGAGTGGGGCTGGGATGTTCTTCTTTTGAAATACTTACTTCTCTGGGGCCCAGGACAGCTTGGATATACTGCTGCCTTGAAAGGCTCAATAGAAGTCAGTTTAAGGGTAGGCTTAAGTTTCTGTTTAGGCTAAGGTAATACCTGGTTCCAGGAAAGACCACAAACTGACACACCCAGGCACCACCCAGGAACGGGCCAATCAGCATCCAAGGGGAAAATACCTAACGTTCCAAAGGCAATACCTATCATTCCAACTGTTGTAGACATAGACGGGATCACCAGATGCCTTAGCCCAGAATGTACCTATCCCCTTTCACCAAGACACCCCTAGACAATTGTCAGCCGATCAGGGGTCCTGAATCTTAGAAATCTCTTCACCCCCAACCTCTACTATGACAAAAACCCTACCCTGCCCAGACTTGGCACTCTCTGCTCATACCACTGCATTGGACACATGGAGAGTCCAAGCTCAAGCTTGAAGAAAGTCTTTACTTTTGCATATGAGTTCAGACTCCATGGTGGTTTGGGGAGACCCCATGATCTGGGAATAACAGCAACCATCTTTAATTCCAGTCTCAGGGGATCTAACATCCTCTCTGGGCTGCACAGGCACCAGACACACACATGGTACACAGACATACATACAGGCAAAACATCCATTCACACACACAAATAAGTTTTGTGTTATAGGCCTGAAGAGACAGAGATTAGCATGTATTATAAAATAACATTTCTACAAAGATACTTGTATAGGGAAACTACCACATGGACAGAAAATGCAAGATGAGAGATCATGGAAGCTTGTGTGGGATAGAAGAGTAACTGAGAAAGAGATTAGATTGCCAGTTTTACTTTAGTTGTTAACCACCCCGGTGGAAAATGGATTCAGGTATGTTTGCTAAGAAGACATTAGGAAGTCCTGATTCCTCGTGCTCAGAATCTAGTTTTCCAGGATCGTTCATTAAAAGTTAAGTTTAGAGGTCTGTGGAGATGGCTCAGTAGGTAGGAGTTTGCTCTGTGAGCATGAGGGCCTGCGATCAAATTGCTAGCATCACTTTAAAAGGCCAGCTGTGGTTTCTAGTGCCTGGAACTCCAGCACTGGGGAATAGAGGTAGGTCGATCCCAAGTGCTCACTATCCAGGCAGCTGAGCCTAAGAGGTGAGCGTCTGGTTCAGTGAGAGACTCTGTCTCAAGTCAACCAGTCAGAGGATGGTAGAGGAAGACACCAACTCCTTTGTATACTTATGGGCACACCTACCTGCACACACACGCACGCACACACACACACACACACACACTCACACACTCACACACTCATAATCCGAATTGACTTTTGTCATTCATTGACTGGAGCAATTCTATTTGGCAGACCTTTGATGCTTCTCTGTTATATTTTGTCTTGTTTAATTTTAATATATTCAGTTCTTTCTGACCCTTACTAATTCATGCCACCAGGAAATTAGTTAAGGATGCTTTGTCTACCCTCATCTTGCCTCGTAGAATTGCTAAGGGGACAGGGCCAGGCACAGAACTGGTGCCCACTCTTGAGGTCTTCCCTGCAGACTGACCTTGCTCTGTCAGTATGAGGTTCAACTAGACCGCACTTCCAACACTGTGCTGTCACCAATGCTGTATAATCACAGAACAGTTAACTACTGAAGGAGCTCATGCTGGGGACCTCATTCCTGACTGTCATGGAGTGGCAAACCAGTCGTAATAAACCAAGGAAGCAGAAAGGCATACTGGTCCTTGAAGACATTATTCAGGCCAGACACTGAGAACGGAAGTGCTGCATACAAGGGAAAGTGAGAAAATTGTTTCTTGGGCGTTAGGACTCTGGATCCAACATGGTGTTTGTTGGTCATCTCTGCTGAGTGCTGAGATTATAGGTGTGCACCACCATGCCCAGTTTATGTGGTTCTGGAGATGGATAGCTTTGAGCATGCTAGGCAAGCCCTTTACCCACTGAGAAACACCCTCAGCCCTTAAAACAGCCGTTCTCAACCTAGGACTCGCAACCCCTTTGGTGGTCAAACGACCCTTTCACAGAGGCCGTGTGTCAGATATTGAAATTGCGATTCAGAACAGGAGCAAATTTCCAGTTATGAAATAGCACTGAAATCATTCTGTTTTGGAGTCACCACAACTGAGGAACTGCATTGAAGGGTCACAGCGCTAGGGAGGTTGAGAACCACTGCTTTGAGGGTTGAGATGATTGGGCTGAGATGTTCCAAGGGCTTAGGATGATCTAGAAAATCTAAGAGGTCCCCTTGTTCAGACTTGGGTAGTAGCTCCCTCTCTACCGACAGGATAAAGTTTGACTGACCTTGCCCAATTGCTCTGCCTGAATGAATTCTGCCCGTGATCCTCCTCGTTTTGTCCCTATTTTCTCTGCAGCTCACCGTCTAGCTAATTTACAGCTGCACTGAACCAGAAGTTATTATGTCAGCTATTTAAAAAAATCTTTGATTCCTTTTTATCAGAATCTTCTTGTCTCTGTGAGTATACTGCTGTATCTCTCTTGGGGCCTCAGTCCAAGGGTCACCTAGTCTGTGGAGCACGTAAAGACGACACAAAAGCCTCCCAGACCCCCTTGGCTGACTTACAAGCTCTCCCTGATGCACAGATGAAACCACACCTGCCACTGTTTCGGTGCCTTTGAAGCCTCGTTTTTCACAAAGTGTCTGGGAAGGTGCTCATGGAAGGGAGGCCAGCTAAGCTTAGCACTCAGGAAGCTCCGAGGAGAGAGGCGAGTGTTCTGTGTAGGGCTGGAAGCCAAGCTCAAGGCAAGCTCCCCATCCACGATTGCTCTGGATGGATCTCACCCACCTGCAGCAAAAGCCACCGGTGTCCAGCTCTATCCGTTCTTCTTATCCTCCCTCGACAGATGAACTGCAGAGCTCACCCGGGCGTGTGGTCACCTACCCAGGTACATGTATCTTTGACAGTGCCCTGTGCAATATACCCAAGTAGCAAGAGTCCAGCCAGTGGGGTGTAAGAGGCAGATAAGTGTGCTGATTTCCAGTCGTGTCTTTAAAAATTGTGAACCACACTGTAAAGGTTACTACCGATTGTCAAGCTCATGGGACCTAGAGATACCATGTCCCACCTCCCACACCAAGAAAAATCTCTGGACATGTCTGTAAGGGAGTTTCTGAACTAGGTTAATAGAAGTGGAAATATTACCTTAAGCATGGATGGCATCATCCCATGAACTGGGGTACTGGACTGAATAAAAAGGAAAAAGCAAAATGAACACCAGGCTTCATCTCTGTCTGCTTCCTGGTTGTAGATACGATGTGACCAGCCACCTCGAGCTCTACGACTTTGCTTTCCCTAGTGTGGTGGCCTATTGTCTTGAAATGTGAGCCAAAAATAAACACTTCCTTCCAAAAAGTTCTTCCCCCCCTCCAGGTATTTTATCCCGGCAAGGAGAAAAGTAACCCCCACACATGATTCTCCAAAATGTCATCCTCCTTCAACTGCCTGACCTGACATGTGATGGAGTGGGGGAGAGCTGTGGACCTAGTGAGGGAGACGCTGGGTGGAAGATGGCAGAGCTTTCCACTAAACCCTAGAAAGCCCTACACCCTCAGCTCACAGGGTACACACAGAGAATCAGCCATCTTTTCAACCCTGAAGTAGTTTTAAATCTCTATCGATATGGTTGCCAACTAATCAATGTATTTGATAGAAGAAGCATACTTGGCTTGTGTATTGATATCCTCCCTGTGCTGAATAGTTTTTGTCAGCTCGACATAAGCTAGTCGTCTGAGAAGAGAGACCCTCAATAGAGAAAATGCCCCAACCAGATTGACCTGCGGGCAAGCCTGTGGCTCATTTTCTTGATTGATGAATGAGGTGGAAGGGTCCAGCTCCCTGTAGATGATGCTATCCCTGAGCTGGTGGTCCTGGGTTGTGTAAAAAAAAGTAGGCTAAGCAAGCCATGGGGAACAAGTTATGAAGCATCCTCCTCCATGGGTTCTTCATCAGTTCCTGCCTCCAGGTTCCTGCCCTGATTCCCTTTGATGATGGATTGGGATGTGGAGCTGTAAGGTCAAACAAGCCCGTTTCTTCCCAAGTTGCTTTTGGTCGTGGTGTTTATCGCAGCAACCGAAACCCTAACTAAGACACCCATTTTACCACATTAAAAAATAACTGCAGTGCTGGGCTAGAGGCTATGATCACAACCCAAAATAACTGTGCTGTTGTGTGTAGTGGCACATGCCCTTAA
Source organism: Bramus lutescens (assembly GCA_001685075.1). Classification (NCBI taxonomy): domain Eukaryota; kingdom Metazoa; phylum Chordata; class Mammalia; order Rodentia; family Cricetidae; genus Bramus; species Bramus lutescens. Next base: position 13,516 of record LOEQ01012022.1, read on the forward strand.
TCACAGTGTTCGGGCGTCCAAGAGTTGTGGCCGGTTTGGACTACTCAGCTAAATCTTGTCAAAAGAAACTTTAAAATATCTACAACCAAATGCCAAATGCCATCTTGATTGTTTTTTTCTGAGTATAAGTTGTTACATTTGTAGTTAAAAATACATCTCAAATTTAGAGCTTTAATTTTTAATTTAAAATGTTGTGTATATGTGTGGGGGTGTGTTCCTGTGAGTGCAGTGCCCACTGAGAGGGCATGGATCCCCAGAGCTGGGGTTACAAGCAGTTGGCAGCCACCAGACGTGTGTGCTTGGAACCAAACTCTGGTCTTTTGTAAGAGCAGTAAATGCTCTTACCCACTGAGCCATCTCTCAAGTCCCTGGTCTCATCTATTTTCCTCACATAAGCAAATTCTATTCTGGTTCTGTGTTTATCAATGCATGTGTTATTTTATACATTTAACTATATATTTATGTGCCTCTGAGCATATGTAACCTCTTGTGTTTAAATTTATTTTAAAACAACAAAATCCTTTTTTTAAATCAATATTTGGTTTTTAAGATATGTCTAAGCAGATCTGTAAATGGATGACTGAATATTTGAACTACTATGCCATATTTTACCATATCAATAATTTTAAGCAGTTCTTTTATTGATGAACTGGTGTGGGAGAATTGTCTATATTCTGTCAATCATGTTTTAAATAAAAGCTGATTGGCCAGTCGCCAGGCAGGGAGTATAGGCAAGACAACCAGACAGGAAGTAGAGGCCAGGCAAGGAGAACAGGAGTATTCTGGGAAGAAGGAAGCTCTTTCCGCAATCCTGCCCAGATCATGGAAGAAGCAAGATGTGACCTGCCCCACCGAAAAAGGTACTGAGCCATGAGGCTACCATATACTAGAATAATGGGCTGGTATACATTATAAGAGCTAATACAAAACCTGAGCTAATGGGCCAATCAGTTTATATCTAATGTAGACTTCTGTGTAATTCTTTGGGGGATAAACGGCTGTGGGAACTAGGCAGGACAGAAACCCCAACAAGCAGGCCCACATACTACAATGAACTTTGATAATTGTTTCTAAAATTTTAGCTATTAGGTAAATTACTACCAAAAAGTGACCTCTTCTCGAATGTAAAACCTGCCTAGAGGCAGTTGGACTTTGCAGCATACATGGTTCCAATCTTACACTATTGCTCTCCAAAGTACATTGGAATAAGAACAATCCATGTTCCCATTAACACTGTTCTATGTCAATATGTCATATTGGTAGGCATTTTGTTGTCAGTTTGACAACACAAATTTTTAAATTTGCATTTTTCTTTTCCCACTTAGTGTGCATGTGTCATGTGCATGTGTGTTTTCATATTTTTGCATGTGTGTAAGAGCACATGTGAGTAGATGCGCATGTACCTGTTATGCCTGTGCATGTGGTGGCCCAAAGTTGATGTTAGGGGTCATCTTCGATGCTCTTCCACCTGATTTATTGAGTCAGGGTCTCTCAATCAAACCACCCAGAGATCATGCAAATGTCTAGCCTTGCTGGCCAGCTTTCTCTTGGGATCCCCTATTCCTGCCTTCTCAGGCTGGAATTACAGGCAGGCCACCACAATCAGCTGGCATTTATGTGGGTTTGGGGAATCCAACTTCTGGTCCTCCCATTTGCATGTCAAATTCATCTTCTCAACCTCCAAATGTGCATTTTAAAAATTGCTGTTAAATTTAATCATTATTTTATTTGTTTTATCATTCTGTTGTCTAATGTTTTATCATCTGTGAGCTGATGTTTTCCTTTCTTGTTGGCTTGAGAGTATTTTAAAGAAAAATATGACATTTATTGAAGCCTGCCAACTTTGTTTTTGAAAATGTTTTTCTAATCTGTATCTTGCATTTGTAGTTTAGCTCATTGCGTCTTTTATATTAGCATAGGCAAATTAATTTATTGTTTTCTGATAATGATTTCTATTTGTTAGGTCATTTGTCATAAATGTTTCTGCACCCCAGTGCCATGTTAGATATTAACTATAGAGAGCTTTGTACTATGTAATGTTTTTGTAAGTCTAAAACCTTAAAGATTCAGTTTGATTTTTCTCTCTCTCCATCCCCCTCCCCATTTGTGTGTGTGTGTGTGTGCACTATATGAGTGTAGCTACCTAGAAGGCCAGATAAAAGTGCTGGACCTCCTGGAGCTGTAGTTGCAGGCAGCTGTGAGTGGCCTGATGTGGGAGCTGGCAACCAATCCCAGGTCTTTTGGAAGAGCACATGCTCTTAATCACTGAGCCATCTCCCCAACCCCTAAAAGTTTAAAACTAAAACAATTTATGGTTGGGGGTGTTGCCCAGTGGTAGAGCCCTGTTTAGCATGTGTAAGGCCTGGGTTTGGTCCTTGGCACCATAAGAGCAATAATCACAGTTTACTTTAAATATCACGGTGGTTGGCATATTTTAAAATGAGAAGTGACAAAATTAAAAATCTTATTAGAGAATGAAGTATTAACAAGCCATTGAATGGAAATTATCCAGACAAACTTATAATAATTGAAATAATTAAAGGATTATTTTTATTTGTGTGTGCATGTGTGCTATGTAAGTGCAATTGTGTGCAGGTGCTGTGGAAAGAAGGAGAGGGTGTTGGGTCTCCTGGAGGCGGAGTTAGAAGCAATTGTGAGCACCCTGATGTGGATGCTGGGAACGGAACATAGATCCTCTCCAAGAGCAACAAGTACTCTTAACTCTGGAACCACCTCCCAGCCCCTGAACTCAGGAAATTAACAGTGTTTTATATGGAAGAAGAAATGGTCAGTAAACTTCAAGACAAGAGAAATGAAAACTTCAAAGCTTAGAGGAAGGAAGAAACTAAAGCAAAAATAAATTCCAAGCCAAACTTGGGATCCTGAGAATAAAATAAAATAACACACACACACACACACACACACACACACACACACGTGATGGAGGGGAGGGAGAAGGAGGTTACGATCCACACACAATAAGACAAATAGCCCACTTTTTAATCTGAATGCAGAAGCCTTGAGATAGTACTGTTGTACTATGTACTGATTACTGTGTTGTAATTACAGTTGAGATTTATTTTAAGTAACATTGAAAAGTGAGGTGTCACTCTACAAAACCAACCATGCATCAACATGGAAGACCTTGATGCTGTGAAATGAGATGAGAGTCTGAACAGCTACATGTGTGATTCCAACCACGTGACTTTCCAAGATGAGTTTTGGCAGAGAATTTGGGAGTGAAGATGTAGAGGAGGAAGGATAATGGATGAGCCTGGGAGAGAGCTCTGGTGTTGGTTACTGTTTTAGTTAGGGTTTTGATTGCTGTGAAGAGACACCATGACCATGGCAGCTCTTTCAAAGGAAAACATTTAATTGGGGTGGCTCACTTATTATAGTTCAGTGGTTTCGTCCATTCTTACCATGATGGGACATGGTGGTGTGTAGGAGATATGCTACTGAGAGTCCTACATCTTGCAGACAACAGGAAGTGGTCTGAGACACTGGGTGGTTATCTTGAGCATATATGAGATCTCAAAACCCACCTCCACAGTGGAACACTTCCTCCAACAAGACCACACCTACTCCAGTAAGATCACACCTCTTAATAGTGCGACTCCCTTTGGGGGCCATTTTCTTTCAAACCACCATAGTTACTTCATACACAGATAAAAAGTTTTAGACTTGTATGATACCAACAGTAGACTGCAAGCAGTGGATTTTGTTATTATTTTTTTAAGTCTTAAAGTGCTGAGAATATGCATCTGATAAGTGCTCATTCCTAAGTGAGACACCTGTATCACTCCCTCCCAGGCTCAAGGAACATCCTCGAAGAGGGGAGTGGAAAGAATGTCAGACCCAAGAATGGAGAGGAGTACTGTGAAATTCTGGTTTCTGAAATGTTGTGGAATTGTAATTGTGAACACACAGCAAGTATAACAGCACATATATACCCCAAAGATAGGAAGCAGGAGGGAGACTAACTGGGAAGAAGAGAGGGCAGTGGGGACTGAATATGGTCACATTGTGGATGTTTGGTCTTTTAATGGAGCCACAAAGATCTTACATGCTCTCTTCATCCTTTCTTTTATTTTTTATTTTTGAATGAGCTCTTAAGTATATATGTGTGTATGTATTGAGACAGGATCTCATCATGTAGCCCTGTTTGTCTTGGAACTCACTATGTACGCTGGGCTGGCCTGGAGCTAACAGAAACCTGTCTGCCTCTGCCTTCCTCATATTGATTAAAGGTGTGCAGCTACCATACCTGGCTCTGTGTGTGAAAGTTATAAAAGCCACATCTTTAATTCTGATTCTTTAAAAAAATTCACTTTTAAGTTTTAATTATGTGTGTCTGTGTGGGGGATACATGCATTCTGATGCAGTTGAATACAGGTGCCGGATTAGGACGTCAAAACCAACGGAGCTAGAGGTATAGGCTGTTGTGAGGTGCCCAGTGTGAACCCTGGGAACCAAATCTGGGTCCTCTGCAAGAGCAGCAAGTGCTCTCAACCATTTCTTCAGCACCCAGACTCTAATATTCTTTCCCTCATTCTAGTCTGTCATTTAAGCTTCCAAACGATTTTTTAAAAAATCTGAGTTACTAAATTCTTCATTTTCATGCTGTTTTTGTCTCCAAAGTCTCTCTCCCTTTGCTAATTTTCTTGTTCATATCCTGCACCATCTTCTAAACTTCATTTAACCATTGATTTGCATTCTCTTGGCTCTTCTTGGACATTTCTGAACGACTCTCAAGTTCTTCATTAGGTGTTTCATCGACTTAATTACCTTTAGAACACATTATTGGTGTGCCGTGTTTCCTTTGCTGCCTGCTTTTTCATTTCCCTAAAGCAGAATTGGCAAAACTGGTTGCCTTTCTTGGTAAGTAACTTCCTTCCAAAGATAAATCTTCGGTGCTGATGTGTTCTACAATGTTGAGTTTATCTCTCTCTCTCTCTTAGTGCAAATAGTGTGTTCTCTCTGGAGCATCTTTGGTGGCTGGGGTTAATATACTTGAGCACAGCATATACCATACTGAAGTCCAAGAAACCCGGTGTCTATGAGTCATTCAAGGTGAGAACAGGCTAACAGTTAAGGTGGATGTGCTGTGAAGAGCCGTGTGTAGAGTGTACCCTGTGTGGGTACCTCCACAGTAGGCTCATGCTGGTCTGTATAAAGCAATGGGGTTTTTTCAACAGGTCTCTGGTTATGTCTGCTCTGGTAGTGGTAGAGTCTTGAACCACTTGTCTTCTGGTGAGACAGTGGTACAAGTCCAAGTGCTTCAGCGGAAACCATGGGGGTAGAAATCCCAGCACCTGTTTTGTGGCACCCACATGGGGTCTTATCAGCTGTGGGTAATCAAACAAGGACCCCAAACAGATGATATGGCCATAAAAGTTGTGTTACTCTCTGATGTGGGATGCCCCTTTGTAGGCTGTGAATATCTTTTATTACCATTGATTAATAAGGAAGCTGCTTTGGCCTATGGCAGGGCAGAATATAGTTAGGCAGGAAAATCAAGCTTAAAACAGGGAGAAAGAAGGCAGAGTTGAGAGAGACACCAACAGCTGCCAGAGAAGCAAGATGTGAGGTAACAAGCCACAAGCTTCACGGTAAAATATAAGTTAATAGAAATGGGTTAATTTAAGTTGTAAGAGCTAGTTAATAATAAACCCGAGTTAATAGGCCAAAGAGCATGTAATTAACATTGAAACTCTGAACGGTTATTTTAAAAGTGGCTGTGGGACCAGGCAGGATGAGCAACATCCAGTTACAACTCTACCGTCGCTGTGGGCATACTTGCCTGGGAGTGAGCCTTTAGACTGTCTTAGTTTCAATGCCTGGGATACGATGATGGCTGGGTTTTTGCTTCCCCCCAATCCTTAACTATTTTAAAATCAATGTGTATGCGTATACCTGCTTGTTAACATTGCATCTGCAGCCAGGAAACAGAGAGATGCTGGGGCTCATCCCGCTCCCGGTTTTAGTCTGAAACACCAGCCAATAGAACGGCGCCATCCACCTTCAGGGTGGACCTTCTGACCTCAGTCAAACCTCTTTGCAGATTCCCTCACAAACACGTCCAAAGGTTTGTGTCCTAGGCGATTCCAGAACCTGTCAAATCGACACCACAAGAGGAATGCTCAGCTGAGTGACTTGGCCATAGAGTCAAGGGACCAGGGAGCCGGGGACTATGGATTCAATATAGATAGCCCAAATGAGAGCTCCAAGGGAGCCTTGGTTACTATCTCATCTAATAGAATCAGAGAGACAAAGCTCTGTCTCTGCCGTCTTCACAATTTAGTTACCAGAGCCTTCTCAAGAATAGACCTCGGCAGCATCCCGCAGCCAGTAAGTGTGCCAAAACCCTCAGCTCTGCAGTCAGCAGATGAGATAGCCCATCCTTCCAAACGGTTTATACTGAAATGTAAATGAATGGGGACATTAAAAAAGAGGGAGAGGAAAAAATGAAAATAGATTTAAGTTCTTGCCTTTTAAAATTTTTATCATTTTCCACCTGCGCTGACTGTTTTTGTTTAATCTTGCCATTCTTTTTCTTCTTCCGACGGTGCTATTTTTCTTAAGGATATGCAAACTTTATTAGTTAGCTCCCCTTTCAAGCTCCCTAGGCTTCTCTGTTTGAGAATTGGGAATCAGGTACTTTTACTGTTAGCCTCGGGGTGGATCTGAGCAGGAGGAAGCTTCATGAATAATCAGGGCTGACATCTGCAGCATCGGTGCCTTCATTATAAACATTGTTGAGGGAGCGATGACCACCGTGGGCACCCACTGAACAGAGTGGGCAGGGGAGGCAGCCGCGAGCCTTTGATTTCAGTTCTTTCCTGGTTATGTCTTCCCTTCTGACCCTGGTGTTGACAGGTCTCTTAGATATGGCTGCCTTTTTTCTTTAGAAAGTTTCTCTTGTATTAGCAAAAGGGTTTGGTCTGCAGGATGCTGTGTTCGTCTCCACAACTCTGAAGGCTAAGAACCATAGTTAATATTAGCGCTTGTGTCGCCTGCTGGTATTGCTAATGAGTGCCAGTGCCGGGCTGCTCTGGGACCTTAACCACTGGACTCCCATAGGATTCATTACAACGCCGTGGTATGTTTCAAGGGGAAAATGAATGATCACACCCTCTCAAATTTTGTGAGTGTCCAGCTCTCCACATCTATAAAGATAGCAGGGTTTTATGTGTGAAATGGTGTTCCCATATGCACCCCACTAATCTCTGGTCATATTGTTCCTTAGACAATCCGTGTTTTCTTTTATGTAGTGTTGCACGTGTGTGTGAGCTTGTCTGTGTTTGCAGGTGTGGAGGCCAGGGGTCCACAGCAGGTATCTTCCTCTGTTACTTTCCGTATTGCTGTTGTTGTTGTTGTTATTTTGAGACAAAATCTCTCACTGAGTTTGGGGCTTGCTGTTTGGGCTAGAGTGACTAGCCAACTACACTGCCTCGTCTGCCCATCTCTGTCCTCAGCCCTTCAGTCACAGGTTCATGCCACCCCTGTTGGTTTTTCACATGTGTTCTGGGGATCCAAACCCAGGTCCTCATGATTCTGCAGCAAGCACTTTACCCACTGAGCCATTTCCCTAGCCTCAAGATTCACATTGCATTTTATTTTTTTAAAATATTTATTTTATTTTATGTGCATTGGTGTTTTGTCGTCTGCATGTATGTGAGGGTGTCAAATCTCCTGGAGCTGGAGTTAAGGACAGTTGTGAACTGCCATGTGGGTTCTGGGAATTGAATCCAGATCATCTGAAAGAATAGTCCATGCCCTTAGCTGCTGAACCATCTCTGCAGCCTCTCCCCACCCCCACAATTCATTTATTTTAACATAGTATCCATTTTCCAAATGGAGGTGATAAGCAAGCTTGAATTTTGAATTTTGTTCTTCACAAGGAAAACATGACAGGTTTCTTCTGCCGCCCTTGCCCCACAGCACCATCCTTGGCTTTCTTGTCTTCTATCCATCCTCACTTCCTTGTCTTCTATCCATCCCTCACAGCGTCACCAAACAGTTAAACAACTCCAAGCCATTGCTTCATGTCATTGTCCCACAGCCTAAGAAAAATGTCCTGTTGTCATTCTGAGTTCTGTAAATCCAGACTGGGGGTAAGGGGCTTGCCCACAGTCCTAGGATGAGTTAGGAATAGAATTGGGCCTGAAGTGCTAAGCCTGATTTCAAACCATATACTTACCCAGCTCACCATGGTTGACTAGAGTTATTTATGTTTATCTGTCCCATTAATACTCTTGAGCATTGATTTTTCTATTGGCATTGGTATTGCCAGAAATCAAAGCAGAGATATAGAGCTCAAATCCTGCAGTGGGAATAGGATTTGTTAACTGGTGGCAGTAGCAGGTAAGAGAGCTCAGGGAAGGCTTCCTGGAGGAACAGTCTATAGAAGGGAGGGAGTGTCAATTCACCAGGATAAGAAAGTCCATGCTCTTGAAAATGGGGTGACGTTGTGCCTGCTTTGAGGCACAGACAAAGGGAAAGGATTTCTCTTGTGTTCTAGGCTTTTAAAATCTCCAAGAAAGCCTGCCAGAATCCTTGATGCATGTGAGCCTGAGATTCAAAATTCATCCTTGCTATATTTTATGCAAGGAGGTGGTTTTGTTTTTTGCCTGATAGGAGCCTAGGTGAGACAGGAGGAGAGGCCAGTCTGGGGGATCCTTGGGAGTGTAGTTTGTGGTGAACTGAACTGAGATGTTTGCAGGAGGTTTGGGTATCACTATACAGGGGACACTGGCAGGAACAACATAGTGGTGGCGATCTGAAGTTCAGGAAAGAAACCAGAGATAGAGATGCAATTTGGGAAATTCTACCAAGCCAAGGCACACACAGTTCAGGGTCAAGGTCCAACGAAACATCCCATTCCATCCCAAGCCCTTACTGCTCTCTGTTTCCTCCAAGCTAGACATAGAGGCTAGAACACTCAGCTGAGCTTGTGGAAGGAGGGAGAGAGTGACTGGACAGGAAGTCCTAGCTCCTCTTGTCTTAAATATTTTGTATATTTTTATGTATGTGTCTATGAATGTATATGTGTGTGGAACCCAGAAGTCAACTTTGGATGTTCCTCAGGACACCATTCACCCTGTTTTTTGAGACAAGGTTTCTTTCTGGGTTGGTATTTGCCAATTTACCTCCACAGGTTGGCCACCAGAATTGAAGGGTTTTCTTATCTTGGCCTTCCCAGGACTGGAATTACAAACAAGTACCACCAAACCCAGCTTGGTTTTGTTGTTTTTGTTTGTTTGTTTGTTGTATTTGGTTTTAATGTGTGTTCTGGAGATCAATGTCAGCTCTTCAAACCCGCATAGCAACCCTACCATCTACTAAACCATCTCCCTATCCCCTCAGATCCTCTCTGTCTCAGAGGAGGTGAAGGGAGGCATACAGTCACCTGAGGGAGTCTCGGCTGTGGAACTGCCCAGATCAGAGTGACCTGTGGCCCTGATTGTGAAAGACCATCATGGTTAATGATGGATGTGGAAGGGCCCTAGGCAACTGAGCCAGGGCTGTACAACATAGCTCACTGAGCAAGAGCCAAGAGGCAAATACTTTCTCCCCTTCCTCCATGGTTCCTAGCTCGACTTTCTTCCCTGAGCTCCCACAATGATGGACTGTGACCTGGAAGTATAGGCCAGATAAACCCTTTACTCTGCTGAGTTGCTTTTGGTTATAGTGTTTATCTCAGCAAACAAAAAGCAAGCTAAAATCTCCACTGATCTTTTTTCCTGGCACCATAATCTAGGTGTAGCTTCTTTTTAAACTTAGCAACCACTATTCAGAACATAGTTAAGAACAGAATTTGTTTAAGGCAATAAGTTCACATTATCAGCTTCTATGTGGGAAACCCGAGCTTCCCAGTGAGATAGAGCAAGTTCTGTCTTGTACCTTAGGGGGCTGGCTGGCATCAAGGAGATCAGGAGCACTGCCCACGGACCTGTGACTGGGAGTGGAAAAGCTTAGGCAGTAATGTGCAGCCTTTCTAATGCTGTGACCCCTTAATACAGTTCCTCATGTTGTGGTGACCCCAACCTCAAAATGACTTTTTTTTTAAATTACTACTTCATAACTGCAATTTTGCTACTGTTTTGAATTGTAATGTTAATACCACTGTTTTCTGATGGTTTTAGGTGAACCCTGTGAAAAGGTCATTTGACCCCCCAGAATGGGTCACAACCCACATGTTGAGAACCTCTGGCTTAGATCTGGCTTAGGTCTGTGCCCAAAGGAAACACCTTGGAAATTCAGATGCTAACCCTTCCAATGTTGAGCTTTATGTAGGAGGGGAGCCTTTCACTGACTCCTGAACAATAGGAAGAGCACCAAGTTTTGATTCGGTGAACAAGTCTCTGACCCCTGTTAGAAAGAATTCTTGGTTCTTGGCTTCAGTTTAAAGACATATTTTAAAGACGACCTGGGGCTTATTAAAGCAGTAGTTCTCAGCCTTTACCCCCCGTGTGTTCTGGGATAGATAACACTCAAAGTGCAAAATCCTCTGAGGAATTCTTCTTCCCAGGCTGGGTCACAAAATAGCAGGGAAGCAAGCCACTCAATACCAGGCACAATTGCTAGGTAACTTACCTTGCCTTATTCATTCTAAAACTAATTTTGTGGGGGGAGTATGTGTATCCGTTCATACTTGTGCATGGACTAGCAGCACATCCGCGTGCATTCATGTGCACGCACATGCGGAGGCTAATATTAAAGTTGCCTGTCTTTCTAAACTGCTCTCCAGCTTATTGTTTGAGAAAGGGCCTCTCATTGAACCTGGAGTTCACGACTTCAGCGAGGTTGGTTGGCCAGCAAGTCTCAGAGAACTGTCTCCACATTCCCAGATTTTATATGGATCCTGGAGATCCGAACTCCAGTTCTCCGAGTTCATGGGAAACCCTTGACTCTCTGAGACAGCTCTCTCCAGCCCCCCTCCCCCCGCCATCGGGAAGAAAGATTGTTTTACAAAATCGTAGTTGCGATGCGCTGATAGGAGACGCAGTAGAGCAAGGATCGTGTTCTGAGGAATGGGGCAGCTTTGGAAGAGTGCACTCAGGACGCAAGAGCAGACTTCAAGCATTTTGAGGCTGTCATGGGACGGGATTAGATTTGCCATTCAGGAATCCAAGGGGGTATCGCTAGGGTCATCATGGATGAAAATGATGGAGCAAAACTGACAAGAGTGAGGAAAAGACCTCAGAGATGATGCGAGAAGCAGGACCCACCCTCTTCAAAGATGGTGAGCGCTCTATCAGCCTGGCGCTGGTTTGGCAAAGGCTGGATAGGTGCTTGTCATAGACATGTCCAGGAAGACTCAAGCTGTCTGGGGGATGAAACAGCTGTGCTCCAGGCCCATTTCAGTGCCTGAAGGGATGATCAGTGGTTAAGAGGCTGGCTGCTCTTGCAAAGGAGCCACATTTGGTTCCCAGAAGCCACATAGTGACTTACAGCTCCAGATCCAAGGGATCCGATGCCTTCTTCTGGTCTCCACAGGCGCCAGGCATGCGTATGGCACATATACATACATTCAGTCAAATATTCATTTGCAATTTTTTAAAAATCTTAAAACTCATTTGAGCTCTTAGTTTCTAAAATTAGCAGCAATTTCAACAACTAGTTATTGGCATTTCACTAAACAGCAAACGTGAGATAGGATTTGAACAATTTGGCTAATAACCAACAGAAGAAAAATTTCCAGTCTTTTTACTGTAGAAATTCCATAATCCATTTTTATCTTTAGAATGCCAGAGCAGATAAGGTTCTGCCTCCTGAAGAGATTACAAAGCTGATGGTAGATTATTGATTGTGCTTGAAAGGGAATCCTTGAAAAGGGAAGCTTCCCGAAGTTCCTGCGTTAGAATAAAGGAGTCCTTGACAATAAAGGGGAGTTAAGAATAAAGGAGTCCTTGGTATTTGTCAAGAGTTTATTCTGCCCCTCCCAATCCCAAGCCTATGACAAATGATTGTAGAAGTAAGTTTGTCATCTATTTGCTGTCTTAAGCTTTGGTTCTTCAAAGCCATGGGGACTGTAAGATTACCTATAGAAAGACTACAGGAGAGAGCAGCCCAGTTATCCAAGGTTGTCTCTCTCTGGGTGGCATTTCCTATTTATGGGTGACTTTGTTCCTGTCGAGCCTGCCTACATTTGTTTTTAGGTGGTCTTTGGCTTTCAAATGTTCTCAAAACAGTTTTGTTAACCTTAGAAGTTCAGATAGGTGCCGTAGCAAATACTTTTGATTGCATGGATTATCCTACCCACCCAACAGAAAGCTCTTATTTTTCTGTGGAGCTGGTTATTCACTGGAGCTCATGAGCTGTGTAAGATGTTTAGATTTTGCAGCAGTAAAGCAAATTTGGGTCAAATGTTAAGATTTGATTAAAATAGCAACAGGGCAGGCCTCTGTGTTCTGAGAGTTGCTGGCCAAGGACCACTAAGCAAAATGCCTCGAGGTATAGCTAAGAGAGAAAAGGGGTTTAAAGAGGCATGGTGAGCCCTGATATGATTGCAGGCACTTCTCATTGTAGTCCAAACACGAATCAGAGAACAGGCATTCAGTGAACATTTAGGAATGAGTGGCCCTACAAAAAGAGAAATCCACTCTTCCATTATTTTACTTTCTGGGATCATGCCCATGAGACTGATTGAATAACCAAAATTCCGGTCATCACCAAGTTGTTAAATATTTAGGCTTCCAAGTCATTTATTTGACTAATGTCTGTCCCCTTGGAGTTGACTGAGTGCCTTGGTGCGGGGTAGACGAGGCATGAGTCGTAATCTTCTGCTCTTGTCAGTCAATGGCTGTGTTTTCATGCATAGCCAGCTTGACTTATGTTGGTCCCATCAGGTACAAGCATAAATCATGACAGTCTAGTAATTGGTACTTATACGTTTTCTGACTAGAATGATCTCCCCCCCCCCTTTTTTTTCTGGTGGCTAGTGACATTGAATACTCAATAACTGAGTGTCACTGGGTAAAATGAGGATGTTCCCTTTCCTGGGATGACCTCAGAACAGTATATGATCACAGAATTATCCTGGGAACCTGAGGTCATCTGAGTGTAGATGAGGTTCTAGAACATGAATGGAAGTGAGTGGCTTTCTATTAGGAAGGTTTGGGCAAAGTTGGAGTAAATTAGGACACAAGTAATGTATCTACCAGGTTTCTGTTTGTGATGGGCAGGCTCTATGGATGTCTTGGTGACTGCTTCCCACCACTGCATAAGATTCCTATCTTCTGTGTCACTTGTCTAAGATCTGTGACTTAGTTCCAAGCAACAGAGTAGGGCATCACTGTACAATTACATTGTATCACATGAGACTCCATCATTCCAAAATTGCTATGGTATTGTTCTCTCATTGTTGGTTTGAAGAAGCTAGGGGTCACAAATCCCAAGTCTGTAAGAACAGGAACCCTGCTGACAAGGTGAATGAGAGTAAATAAGGGCAAAATGAGCCGAACTTTCAGATAAGAAGCCAGGCTTCACTAATATCTCAAAGCTTCTATAAAACACCATGACCAAAAACAGCTTGGTGAAGAAAGGGTTCATTTCATCTTATAACTCTCAGATCACACTCCATCCTTGAGGAAAGTCAGTTCAGGAATCTGCAGGCAGGAACCTTGAAGCAGCAAATGAAGCAGAGCCATGGAGGAGTGTTGCTTACTGACTTGCTACTCATGGCTTGCTCAGCCTACTTTCTTACAGAATCCAGGACCACCATCCCAGGGGTGGCATGTTGCGGGAGCTCCTTCCGCTCCTTCAGCCAATAGCCGTTGAGATACCAGCCCATTGGGGCGTGGTCTCTCTCTCTTTGAAAAAGAAGCAACTGCCCTCCGCTCGCTTTCTGGCTTCCGGCTCCACTTCCAGCGACTAGGCTCCTTTCCTGATTGTGCAGAGGGCTGTTATCTGGGACAGTAGTCTGTAAATTTTCCCCTTTAAATAAATAACTATTCTATTAATTATAATTCCAAA
>LOEQ01012023.1:0-14451 GCA_001685075.1 Bramus lutescens
GTATAAGCTAGCCGTGCGGGAGCTGGGCTGGACGAAAAGCAGGCCTGCTCCCCTCATCACTACAGTTGACCAAACACAAGTTATTAATACACACACCACTTATCAGCATGCTTATCTCCTTATCCTTCAGGGCTGTTGCTACTATTAATTCCAGAAACAGATTAAGAGCAATGGGGAGAGGTTGCATCCCTGCAACACTCCTATGATTGTCTTAAATTGACCACTTAGTTCTCCATAGACTTTGATTCAAAGTGTCTTTATAAGCATTTTTCTAGTATTATGATTTTTTCTGGGTACCTATAGAACCTTGATGTTTCCCAAAGTCTCTTCCTCAAATTGCTATCAAATGTCTTCCTGAAGTCTATGTAACAGACATATAACTCTTTTTCAATTTCTTCATATATTTTTCTGCAAGTTCCCTCAAAATGTAGATCTGATCAATTGTGCTCCTCTTTCTTCTAAATCTGCACTAGGCCTCTGCTAGGATTTCCACTGCTCTGCCCTTGATCTTTTGCAGGATAATGGAGGAGAAGATCTTGCTGCAATAGCACAACAAACTAATGTCCCTGTAATCTGAGCAGTCCAGCTTGTCCTTCTTCTTGTGTGTGGAAATTATGACAGAGTGCTTCCATTTCATGGGATTCACTTAATCTTCCCATATCTCTCTGAAGAGTCTGAGAAGTCCCACAGCCCCTGAACCTATTGTAGCTGCCTCCAGAGCTCAATCACGATGTCATCCAATCCTGGGGCCTACTTGTGTTTTGCTATCTTAATAGCTTTATTTATCTTGTTCCTGTCAGTATTTATATTTCCTCGTCATCTCTGGTGTTTGAGTGACTACTGAAGTATTTCTCATTGTAGTCTACATTGACAGCTTTGGGGTCATTGTATAGAGTGTCAATGTATTGTCCCCATCTTTGTTTTACTTACCCTGGTTCTCTTAATAAATTACCTTGTCCATCTTTAATCCCCCAAATCTGAGGAGCATATCTAGTAGTTATCTGTCTGATCACTTTGTGTAACAAGATGCGTTTTATTATGAAGTCTATTCTCCTTGATTTTTTGAATACAATTTTAGAGACAGCTCTCTATCCTTCACTCTTTTTTGACCCACATACACAGAAAGTTGTGTTGTTTTTCTACCTGTAAATTGCCTCTTCATTTGCTCTTTAGCTTCCTTCTTTCTTCTGCCACGTTGATTGTCCTTGCAGTAAGCCATTCTACTGGTGTTGCCCTGTTTGCATAATGAAGTGTCTCCTTTGAAGGCTCCTGTATAACACTTTTCATTTTCTCCCATTCACTTTCTATATTTGTAAAGGATTGTTTAATGATTTCCCTCATCCTTTCTTTTCAGTGGTTCTCTTATACTCTTTCCATACAGCTTGATTCATCATGCCATTGTCTGGCATGACTCTCTTAAGTTTTAACTAAATGTTGGCCATAATAAGTTGATGATCTGACCCTAATTCAGCACTAGGAAATGATCAACAGCTGTGATTCTAGATAAGAGTTTCCTGCTCACCAGAATGAAGTCCATTTGGCTCTATGTGCATTTGTCAGGGCATTCCCATGTCTAATGTCTTGGTGGTTTGGGATGCTTGAAATTTGTGTTGGATACGTACAAATCATTTGCATAGCAGAAGTCAAGCAGTAATTCACTTCTATCATTATTTTGTACAAATCCATATGTTCCCATAACACTATAGTCCATTCTTTCTCCTGATGTCCCTCTTGCATTGAAGTCACCCAGAGTGATTACTATGTCATCCTTTTGTGCCTTATTAACCACGTTCTGTAGATTTATGTAGAAATTGTTGATGGCATCCTCTTCTGCATTGATTGTTGGTGTACATACCTGTATGATATTTACTGAATATATCATTGTGTAAAATCTGACTGATAGATATATTTCAGTCATTTACAAGTCTGTATCCAAACATGCATTTTTGGGTCAAACTGGATAGCACTAAAGGTGCACCGGCTATGTATTTTCCCTCTCCATCTGAGTTTATAATCCTACATTCGTTTGCTATGAGTTCTTCTATTTCTGTCCAGTGTACTTCTGCCGATTCAATGACATCCCTTCTGAAGTGACTGAGCTCATACGTGATCAAACTGGATCCCCTGACTGTGTTTAGTATTCTCATGTTTCAGGTCCCTATTGTGTTAACTCCTTCGGTCATGAGGAAGTGCCTTTCTTGTTCATTTCTCCCAGCTCCCCTCCTTCCTATAAACTTTAAGGTGGAAGCATCATGTGTCCTACACTTAGAACATGAAGGTACTAGAGCACTATCAGATTCTGGGACTTTAACCCAGGTGTTACTGTTGAACGAGTCCATATTGGATTTCATTATCTGAGTTGATGAGGACAAATGACCAGGTATCGTACCCATCATGTGGCAGTCTTTAACAAAACTTATAGATCTCTTCCTACCCATATACTATATTTCCCAAATTTCCAGAGGACCTAGCTGGCTGGCCATTTCCAGTCTTGCCATCAAAGAAACAGCTATTGGAAGACCAAATAGACTGACTATTATAAACATGATTCTTGCTTGATAACCATTTTTGTATGTGATTTTACAATGTTCAAGTCAAAACCTTACTTTTTAATTAGACAGAAATGGGGAAATGATATGAACTATCCTTCTGTATGCTGTGAATATTTCCTATTATCTTTAGTAAAAAAAAAAAAACAAGCTGATTTGCCAACTAGCCAGACAAAACAGATTTACATGGGAATTACAAGCAGAGAGACAGAGAGTAAGAAAGTGAAGTCCAGAAGTCCTCAGCAGCCACAATGGAAGCAAGATGTGATGTAACAAGACAGGAGCCTTGTGGAAAAATATAAAATAAGAGAAATTGTTTAAGTTGTAAGAGGTAATTAATAAGCCTGAGCTATTAGGCCAAACAGATGCAAATTAATATTAAGCCTCAGAGTGGTGATTTGGGAAATGGAAGGTAGGAGAGAAACATCCCGTTATAGAAACCCTCTATTTTTTATTATGATAGTGTTATATTTGAAAACAGCAGAGTATATTGCAGGCATAGAATTTTGAACTTGCTGTTTTGTTTTGAAATTTTTCTGTTATAACTTTTTTGCCCTATAAGACAATTTGATGTTCTCTCTAAGCAAGTCAGTACACCAATTTGTTGTTTGTGATATATCAGTAGCTGCATTTGTTGATTATCACTGTCAGGTACTATTTGAAGACCTTGATGTGTATTTCAAAGCTTTATCCTGGCAAAACAGATTTATAACTCAGCCAGTTGGATTTTATTCAGGCATACATTTCAAACAGTAAAATCAACATCTGGAAAAGTTTCTGCTGTTGGAGAGAAAGAGAAATTACCTAGCTTGGCAATATACAAGTAGAAAAGGTATCAGATATCAGATGCCTAGAAGATTTTTGGGTTAATATGAAATAGTAGAATAATAGTAGTTAAGCATGACATTTTATTTCCAAAAATACTAAAGAGTCCAGTAACCATGTCTAACTCACTGAGATATTTTAGAGCAGATATTGAGAGGTATATGCATCATTAGCATAGCAAGTGCTTCCTCATTCAAAGATACCCATGTAACAAACATGCAATGAAAAACTTTATGCCAGCTTTTTGTCTGCAAGGTCCCTGGCCAGCAAGGGGCCCTGATCCTGTACCAGAAGATCCATCGAATGGGTGAGTGTGTTCCTGACCTGTGGTAGAAGCCCAGGAAAAGGAGCACAGACATTCCTTAATCCCCCAATATTTCTGGTCATTCTGCAGGGGCTTCTCTCATTGGCTACTGCTTCTCTCTTCCTATCCCATCCCAGATTTTGCCCAGGCACCCCTTCCCTTCTTCAGGGCCATAAGATCCCCCAGCTCAGCCTGTTTTGGGGTTGGGATGGGGTGGTGAGTGCAACCGAGCTGGAGTTATTTTGTTTCACAAAGTCTGCAGGCAACAAGCTAGGCCTTTTGTCTGCAAGGTCCCTGACAAGCAAGAGGCCCTGATCTTGTACCAGAAAATCCATCAGAGAGAATTTGAAGAAAGAGCTGGGCAGGCACCAATGCAAGAATTCCTCCAACAATCTGAAAAACAACATGATAACACCAGAACCCAGCGAACATAAAACAGGATGATTTGTAGCACATGTGACTTAAGATCATGACTTAATTAAAAACTAATGAATTAACAAATGTTGGTCTCCTTTTTAACATTGGGCAAAGCACCATCAACCAAAAATTGACAATCATCTAGGGTAACGTCCTAATGGCAAAGTCATGACTTTTCCATGCCAATGATACTGAGTCACATCACCAATGATACAGTACGTATATAAAACCAAGGTTTTCAGACATTTCTGTTGCTATTTAATTTCTCTCAAAATATAACTGAGCATAGCTGAATCCCTCGGTCCGTAATAATGGTTTGTCCTATTATTATTTTTAGGATCATCTCTCTTTCTCTCTCTCTCTTTCTACCTCTCTCTTTCCTTTCTCTTTCTCTTTTTCTCTCATCTCTCTCTGTTTCACTGTCATGTGTGTGTGTGGTGTGAATTTCTAGATTTCTAGCTACAAAACTTAAATAGGACAAATATATTTTAAAGAAATAAAAATATACAACATTATCTTTACAGTTGTCTTCTGATAATTTGGGTAATCAGATTCAGGATTTTGGGCTGAATTCCTTTGAGTGACATCAATTTTTTCATGCATGTTTTAGGTCTGTACAAATATGCTATATATTATTTCTGGATTTATTTAGTCTTGACCATTATCATTTAATAAGTCATAATCAGGTATTGAAATACGACTCACTTTTAGCAACAGAATAAGCAAAATATGGGAGGGAGAAATAGCCAAAAGATAACAGAGTAAGTATGATACTAAATCTTTTCAATATTTGTGTTTTACTAGGCTTTTAAATGCTTGTTTTTTATAAACAAATATATCAGGGATCATGTTTTATTCTCTTGTCACTAACAACACATGCTCTTTTAAGAATTACTCCAAATTATTTATTAACATGTAGAAAGATTTTTTTTTTTACTTTGATCGAGGTCTTAAAAGCTGAGGCAAAACCAGAATTGTTGATACAGAGTAAGACTTATACATACATTTCACATGATCCTAGTAGAATAGTTAGAAGTGTTGGTGACTGTAACCCTAGCCCCCAATTCCTAAGGATAAATCCATTCCCGGTTCCCTGCTGCCTTGCATGATGTCAGGGTTTCTTTAAAAAAATGATTGCATTGTCTGCCTGCCTTGTTTTGCCATAAAACATCTCCCTCTATCCACAGAAACTGTTAGCAGTCTTTAGTTGTCAGTGTGATGTGTACATTGTGTGCTATGTTAGTTGGTCAGCTCCTAATAACATGGTTGGTAATAAGCTGGAGAGAGTGGCCTTCTTCATCTCCAGGATGTCTGAGTAGAAACTGTAGTGATATTTCATTTGTATTTTAATAAATAAAGCTTGCCTGAAGATCAGAGAGTAAAGCAGCTGCACTGATCAGCCTTACAGAGCAAGCAGTGGTGACACACACCTTTAATCCCAGTAGCCACACTAGTTTACAATAGAAACTGGGTGGTAGTGGTGCACACCTTTAATCTCAGACCTAGAGAGGAATATAAAACGGAAGGAGACAGCTGTCACAATCTCTTTCTGACATTCCTGGAGGCAGGATCACCATTTAAGACTGAGGTAGAGGTAAGAGCCAGTAGCTGGCTGTTTTGTTTTTCTGGCCTTCTGACAATCTTTATTTATTAAAATACAAATGAAATATCGCTACAAGAAACTCCTTCATGAGATGTTGCAGAATGGCCTACAGACATCGTTGCAGCTCACCTCACAGAACATATCAGGCCATTCATCTTCCAAAGAGTACAGCCCATCTAATAATACAGTGTGTTTTTGTTCTCTGAACTCATTGAAATGTATTTCTGAAGAACTTTTGTTTGTTTGTTTGCTTTTTGGTTTTTCTTTTGTTTAGGGGCGTTTTTTGTTTGTTTGTTTGTTTTTTGAATAGAATTAATGCTTTATCAATTGATAAATATTTCGTAATATTTTACTTGGTGATACTATAAAAGCATACAAAAACTGGTATTTCTCACCCTACTAACAAAAAGTTATGGCCAAGACTATGGGAATACCTCAATTCCTACAATAATTCTGAAAATGGCAAGTACTATTTTTTACTTGAAATTTCTGATTTTTTTATTAAAAATTTCCACGTCTTCCCTTCCTCCCATTTTCCTCCCCCTCCCCCACCCCCTCCCTCTACCTCTCCAGTCCAAAGAGCAGTCAGGGAAAGACTTTGCTTTTATGTTAAAGAGAATTTCTAAAAGTTACTTGGAAAGCTTACAGATAGAAATTCCCAGATTTTCTACCCCCTTTCCTTAGATTTTTGCTTCATTGATTCTCTTTTTTTCCAGATACTAAAATGGTAACGTGGGTATTATATCCTTACTACATCTTCCCTGACCTGGACTCTTCTAAAAGTTAAGTTCTAATATTTCATATGTCTTCATTGTTACTTGAGGTTCATGCTACCCAGTCCCTGCCTAACCAATCATGCTTTCTTCCACTTAGAGCTTTCTCAGCATCATCCTAGTCTTCTTCATGCACTCCGCTTCTATCAGCATGAGCTCCCTAGAACACATGGCATTCCAGTTTCGACTTTACCAATATAGTGCCCTGTTTCAAACAAATAGAACCACTTTAATAAAAACTTATTAAAGAAAACTGACATGTATAATACGGTAACTAACACTGTGGGTGTCAAATATATTCACCATGAATTGACCCTGTATTCTTTATCTATTTTAAATTTCCTCATTCAAGTTTGATAGCATTGGTAAAAGTTAGTCTCTAAACTATAGACTGTTATCTTTTTTATAAAAAAGACTTGCATTTTATTGAAATATTGTATGAGATGAAATATCAGAGTATTTAATGTAATCTTTGCTTTTAGAGGAAATAATTTCTTGAATTTTAGGAATCCTATCTTTTTGCAATTCCAATCAAAGGACTTTTTATTATGATACTCATTTTATCTTTCAATTTCTTTTATTTATTATTATTATTACTAATTTGTTTTTCAAGATAGGGTTTCTATGTATCTTTAGGGTCTGTACTGGAACTAGTTCTTGTAGACCAGGCTGGCCTTGAACTCACAGAGATCCCCCTGCCTCTGCCTCCGGAGTGCCTGAATTTAAGGCATGTACCACCACCACCAGGATAGAAGCAAAAACAGTAGAAGTTAATTTTATGCTTGCATGAAAATGGACATCTAAAACCCCATAGGATAAAAATCAATGAGATTTAAAACATGAATAAAATAGCAGTGACACCACCAACAAGAAAACACCCAACATACCTCAAAGATGGGAAAAGATTCTGAGCTTCACTTGGGAAGGGAAAACTATCACAGTACTCTATAGACCACAGGCTAGTAACTATTTTCCAAATATCTATTTATATTTTAAATAACAACATAATATATGGCAAGATGTTAAGGACACTTTCCAGTAAAGACTATGTTCTAACTGTGATCTCCAGAATTTTAAAATAAAAGGTGAATATCGGCTCCTATAAGTTGTCTTTTAACTTTCATGTGCACTGAAAAGCATAAACCCACAGATTAAACAAATAATATTCAATATTTTTAAAAGAAAATGTTAACACCATGAGTGAGCAACCATAATTCTGCTATTTATTGAAGTCTTTTTTCACCACAAGGAGCTTTCAGTAACAATTGTATAATATTAATCTATTACTTTTCTAAGTCCATCTCAGCTTGAACCATCTTTAGCTACTGTTGTATTGTAGTATCAAAAACTAACTTTAGAAGGCTGGAGAGATGGTTTCTTGGTTTAGAACAGACATATTTTAACAGTGAGTACTCGATTGAGATTCAGGCACCCATGCCAAAAACCGAGTGCCTGCAAGCACCTCTGACTCGTTCTCGCAGCAGCATGAAATTTCCCAAATCTGGACATCAGAGTACACATGTTCTCACATGGTCGCATACGAATGAGAAGCAGGTGGAATGAGAAAAGACAGAGGAAGGAGATGAAGAGCAAAAGAATAATTTTATGTTCCCCCATTACTCTCCAATCAGGGGCCTTTGTTGCACAGTCATTTCTTTTAACTCTGAAAGGAGTATTTATTTACTATCACTTTGTTTATATCTTCAAGGGAAACACAGCTTCCAACAGTGTGAATGACAGGAGAAGATTTCACTGAAATGTGTAAAATCACACCTTCTAGCAAGGATGGATGCCGAGGACTGAAAGTTAGATGGACAGGTTTTCTTTGTGCTTAACACTGTGAATTGTCTCAGAATTAAAGAAAAATATCTGAGAAAAAGAGGAGGTTGTCTAAATTTACTCATGACATCATGAATAAACTACTGAAAATTGTAATTTAAATAGTTACCAGATAAGAACAGAGTTTAAATTAGGCTACAAACAATTTGAAAGTTATGCTTTTTGAACACCTATTTTTGAGCAGGAAGTTCTGTCTACTATCATAGGGCATACATACAAACACACATATGTATGAATATATACATGTTCATTTTGTTTATCTCTTATTCTGCAGCCATGTAAAAAGTGTGATTCATGACTAATTATTCACTTAATTTATCATATAATTATTTTTTCTCAGAAATGGATCTATTCATCTTTTAAATTGTCGCCACCTATTCTATGACATAACTGTAGCATATTCTATCTAACCTTCTGTGAGCACTAAATGTATTTTTTTCTGTTTTTATTAACATCAATAGGAATTTCTGACATAAAGGAACTTGTCCTTTCATTTGAAGATTCAATAGAATTTCTAGTCAAAAGAAGTATGCAAATGATGAGGTGTGCTTTCTACTGTGTTATGAAGAGATGTTGAAGGGAGCAAGACCCCCTATTCCATCCTACCCAGCTAGCTTAGACCAGAAATAATCACACAGAAATGGTATTCATTTAAACACTGTCTGGCCCATTAGCTCTAGCCTCTTATGTGAGGCTAACTCTCACATCTTGATTTAACCCATTTCTAATAATCTGTGTTCACAATGAGGTCGTGGCTTACTGGGAAAGAATCAGCATGTTTGACCTGGCAGCTCCATGCCAGCTCTCTGTCTGCCCTTCTTCCCAGCACTCAGTTCTGTCTCCCTGCCTACCTAAGTTCTACCCTATCACCAGACCCAGAGCAGTTTCTTTATTAACCAATGAAAGCAACGCAAATACACAAGGACCTCCTACAAAGAGATATTTGCTTTAATTACTTTCCATTGTAAAAAAGCATCCTAATTATTCTTGCCATGATATTTAAGTCAAAGTAGATGTGGGAATAGTTTCAATTAGCCTGAATAAATTAACCTTAATCTTTCTTTCTTTCTTTTTTGAGACAGGGTCTACTAAGTAATGCTAGCTGCATTGAAACGTACTGCCTAATCCAAGCTCACCTTGAACTCACAGAGATCAACTTGCTTCTGACTTTCTCAGTTCTGGAGCTAAATGCTCCCACCACTTTGCTCATCTATGCTGTTAATTTTTCATGGTTTCTTTGGATTTTTTGCAATTAAGAAAACCAGTAATCCACTAGACCAAATCACCTACTGGCAGATTTACAAGCCTAATAGAAGTTCCTCAAAAGATTGTGTTGGCTACACACCTGCTACATTTCAAGTCCTCCAGAGACAAACAAAAGGTTCTAGAGAAACTGGCTGGGAACAAAACAAAGTTATCAGTTCAAGTATTTGATATTGCTCCTGTGAAGCTTATTTAACAGGAATATATACAATGTCTTATTATGTTTACTTTCAATGTTTTCAATGACTATATATTGAGCAATTTGTTGAAACTGCCTTCACTTTTTATTAACATTTTCTTATAATTATTTTGAAATTTTCAAATGGGTAGTGTACTTACGTCTGTGACATTGCATCCTCTACTTCCTCTAAATCCTCTTGTGTTTCCTCTTGTGTACTCTCAACTTCATAACCTTATCTTTTTCATTATTATTAGCAACCATGTCTTGCCCATAGCTCTTTTTCTAAGATTGGGACCTTTTGAGATTTTCTGCATCCGTGTATGGTTGTGAACTGGTATGGTATTTGTGCAGATCTTCTTTAGGGAACCATATTTTTAGGATCTCACAGGTGCAGCCATGCCCTCATATACAGCAAATGTCCTGCTCTTATGATTCTTGCATTCTTTCTACACCAATCTCAGTGATTTTCCCCCCTCAGAATTAGGTATAAGAATTGTGTTATGCATATTTTTAATGTGCCTATGTATCACACAGTCACTGCTTCACTGTATTTATAATATAATGGGAATAATGCTAATTTTAGAATGTACATTAATGAGCACTTCTCTAGAGTCCATGACTTTGCCCAGACACAGGCACCCCAAAATTTTTCTGTATCATTGAAGTATCCATCTTCTGCCTATAGGCCCAGAGTACCCAGCAGACTTTTCCATGAAGCAGGAAACGTCAAAGACAGTTCTGCCTATATTGGCAGTTTTCAGTCACTTTCTTCTGCATCCTGCAGAATGCCTGGCAGACTCTTTCATGAAGCCAGAATCCTGAGGATGTTCTCACCTTTAGGCAAGTTCAACAGTCATTTCTCTATGGGTTTTCATGTCCAGTTTATCAAGAAATTTAGGTAAAGGCAGTTTCTTTCCCAAATGGCTAACCAACTCCATAAGTAGCCTCTTCGATGTCCAGCTTCCTCTTGAAGTCATTGCTGCTGCCAGGTGCAGATGTGTCTCATTGTTATGAAAAGTCCTAAGTTCTTAAACATTTTAAATGCCATGTTCTGAACATCTCTGAAAGATTTAAAGAATGCTTATGAATTTGAAATACATCTCTATACATCTAAAAAATCTAACTAACATGACTGCATGTTTGACTATTGTAAATGATTATCTATTAACCTATATTGGTTAATTATGCATTACATTTTAAATGAACTACACAATCACATACCTTAATCAAGAGCAGAAATACACTGTATAGCAAAATTGACCTTAAATTTGGAACAATAAATCAAGATCCAAACTAATGTAAATCTCTATAGCGTATTCCTCTTTAAATGTAACAAATACTTATAGACAATATTTGGGAATTTGGACAATGTTCTCTAAAATTCTTCCAGCTGATTGGGGACACTTTTAATCAGGTCTTTTGTAGTGTATCCTGTGTGTAAGGTTCATCTCAGTCAGCAATTAGGCGAAGTAATTTTTTAGGGTTATTCAAGGTGACCTTTCAGGGGGTCTCAGTGTATCAAACCACATCAGTCTAAAAGGATATCACAGATTCTCATCCTCTGTGGAAACAAAAGAAGAACCAGTTTTCCAAAGCAACATATCCTTAGACTCCAATTCTCAAGTCAAAATACCTTAAAAGTATATATGTTGGTTACTTAGCTCCTTCACAGTCAAAAAATTCAAAGAAAACACAATAATGTACATAATCCAGACTCTCTGTATAGATTCCATCTTTATGTTGCTTGCTTTTACTTTATTACTTTTTAAATATTTTTTTATTTTCTTCACCCCTTTAATCAATGACCATCTATACTCTGTCTCTTTAAAGACTTTACCTTATTTTTAATACCATTTACTTCTTTTTTTTTAAATGTCTATTTTTTCTTCCCTCTCCCAAGCCTATGTTCATTTACCATACACTGTGACCCTTTTAGAGGATTTTTATATCTGAATCCATCCTATGGTATATCTGTAATTCTTTACTGTCCAGGAGTGCTTGTGAAAATGCTAAGGGATTCTTAAAAACTTAAGCTGTAGCATTACTAGAGTATATACTGTACTTCCTGATTGCTCTGCACAGTCTAACATGGTGAAAGTCCATTCACCGCCTCTGCAAGCCATAGACATTGCCCAGTTTTAGGGACACAGTAGGTCTATGTTGCCATTAAGAAAGTTGTAGTACTTTGCTCACAAACCCCATTTAAATGCTTAGCCTCCTGAAAGAGCAAGAGGCCATGCTGTCAGCATGACCCAGAAAGCCAGCATTTCAAAAGCCATGCTTTTTTTCTGCCACCTCTGAATTAGGAAATCCTTTCTTAAAGGATTCATGCCTCTGCTTGCTTCTAGCAAACAGAGCCTACCCAAGAAAATACTGCTATCAAACCATGCGTAACTCTGATCTTTTGCATCGAGAATTCCCTTTAAATCTTTTTCAGGTTTTTATGTGAATTTAGTCAGTCACACTGGCACCAATTTGTAGGAGGAGGCTGCTTGTGTGTCCCAGCAGCCCCCAAACAAAATAACCACAGAGAAATTATATTATTTAAATCACTGCTTGGCCCATTAGGCATAGCTTCTTATTGTTTAACCCTTACATCTTAATTTAACCCATGTCCATTAATCCCTGCATCACCATGAGATCGTGGCCTACCAGCAAAGTTTCAGAGTGTCTTTGGTGGTTGCTCCATGGCTTTTCTCTGACTCTGCCTTCCTTCTCCCAGCCTTCAGTTTAGTTTCCACTGCCTAGTTCTGTTCCCCTATAGCCTGCTATAGGCCCAAAGCAATTCCTTTATTAACTAATGATATTCAAAACATACAGAGGGGAATCCCATATCACTCTCTCTTTTTCTCCCTCTCTCTATCTGTCTCCTTCATGTGTATTAGGTAGAAGATCTCAGCTACTGTTCCAGTGCCATGAATGACAGACAGCCTTCCCGATGCTATGGCACCTGCCATGTTTGTTCATGGGCAAATCCTCTGAAACTGTAAGCCAAACTCATTTTAAAATTTGCTTTGTCAAGGTGTCCAGTCACAACAATTGAACAGTAACTAAGGCATGGGGTCATCATATATCACTCTTTTGTAGATAATGACATCTTGAGAAGCCCAGTGTTGCACAGCCATCAATCGCTCTTATGTTCAAAGTTGAAATGACCAAGTCTTAGCTGGATGGTGATTTTCACGATACCCTTCTCATATTCTAGCTCTTATAGTCCTTTTTCTACTTCTTTTTTGATGCTCTTTGGGCATTGTGGTTATAATATAGATGCCCAGTTTAGCGTGAAGCTCTCAATGTCACTTATTATCAGTACTTTGACCAGATTTGCATTTCTGCATTAATGTTAACACTCTCCAAAAAAAATAATCTTTATTGCCCCAAAGAAGAGATACACTAGTCTGTGAATATGAACACAAACATCTAGGATAAAGTTTGACAACATTTCTACTTAAGAAAATAGGGCAATATGCTCCCCTCTGAGTTCAAAATCTCCAGCTATACATTTGTGATCAAATTTATAGCATCAGATATATATTCTCTCTAATGGAACAAGCCTCCAATAAACTACTGTGTTTGGTTACCCCCAATACTGGCATGACATTATCATAGCTGTGGCTGTATTTTGCATAGGAGGTAAGTATTTAAACATACAAAAATGGAATCTGGGATAACCATTGGTAGCCTTTCCCTCTTATCAGTTTCTATTGCACCTTTTATCATTATAAACCTTAACCATTATGACACTTAATTTCATAATTTCTCTGAACATCAGTAAAAAGTATGGTTTCTTCAGGAATAAGGTCTAACCATCTAGTTTTAAGGGATAACTGAAATTGTTGGCAAAGCCAGTAATTTCTTTTTGGCAGGGGGTGGGCAGGTCTTATTTGGCCAATAGCTCATTAGCAGGGATTCCTCATCTGACTCTGAATGAATTCTTTATTCAGATGCAAAGGTGCTTCTCTTTACATTATCTATGTCTTTTTATATCTATTGAAAAAGGATTTGAGTGAAATTTTTTAAATGCATCTCCAAGAAATATTACAATGATCTTGAATAAGTGATTTTTTTTCTTTGATTTAACAACGAAAACCATATAAATGCCCTTTTACAATCTCCTGCTCCCAAGGTGAAAGCAAAATAAGCTGCATTGTCCTGTGTGACAATGTCTATGGCTTTCCATATAAGATTGATATAAACACTGTGCTTTAGTTATTTTCTTATTTGAAAACTCCTTTTTGTATAACCAGAGCTTTTATGTAACAAGCAAAATAGATGTTTCAATTTTTCCATCTTGGGTTTTATATTCTCTATTTACAATATGAAATGTATAAAGGTGTAGATTTCTTCAACTAAATCTACATGTTGATGATCAAAATTTATTTTCACTAGAGGACTTTTCACATAATATAATTGCACAATTATTTAGCATGTATACCACTCAGTTAAGTAAAACAGAGTTATTGGAGTAAATTTAGAGTCTTCCTCTGAAATTTCTTCACTTAGCAACATACCAAAAGCTGTATTCCTAGATAGCCTTCCTGTTAAGGTCTAAAGCACTTATTCTTTAGATATTTCTAGTCAACTATCATGCATAAACCCTGTTATTATTTAAGATGTTTTTATCAGTGTCTAAAATGTGTGTCTGTGTGTGTGTGAGAGAGAGAGAGAGAGAAAGAGAGAGAGAGAGAGAGAGAGAG
>LOEQ01012023.1:15462-27487 GCA_001685075.1 Bramus lutescens
TTCTTCTTCTTCTTCTTCTTCTTCTTCTTCTTCTTCTTCTTCTTCTTCTTCTTCTTCATCTATTGCCAACTTCTTTCTTTTGATAATCAACCCAGTGTATGTAATTTCTCTACCTCTTGATCTATCCTAATCACCATGCCAAGTGTGGAATTATAGAGTCAAAAAACTATTTCTATAGTATTCCATATTAGCTCATATTACTTCAATCTAGTTAAATTAACAATTCAAAATTGTTTTAATTATACCTTTATGCCAACCTATGTCTCAGTTTTTACACGTCATCATCCTGTTTTTACATCCCAGATTCAAGTGTTTATACTTCATCAATTACATAATTTATTTTACATGTTATTTTGTACCTTTTGTGCCTTTGATATCCTCTAATATCGAAGATTCTATTAATCTATTGAGTCCTTACTCATTAATTCTGTTGGTGAAGTTTTATTCATATTAGTCATATTTTCTCCTTTCTAAACATTATTGTTCCAGTAAAGAAAACAATTTTAAGCCCTATTTTACCACTATCTTGAATTCTGTGCCTTCTTTGACTATGATATTGTAACTCTTTTGGAATTACTTTGATAAGTCTGTTTCTTTGACTATATGCACACTTTCAGAAGACAGATGATCTTTGAACTCCAGCATCCCAAGCTAAATAAAACATAAATGAATGAGTAACATAAGAGAACAAATAAATCATTTCCTTTAGTTTTTAAAACAGAACTTACTATATTTCCTGCCAATAGAAAGTAAAACTTAGCTTTAATATTATATAATAGTCAGAAAATACAAGTTCAACTATATATTTCTACTGTTTTCAAACCATGTTTTAATCTCAAAAGGTAGAGTCAGGTAAGAAATACATTTATGACACTGAAAATTGCAGTTGGAGACAGACAATGACTAACAGTGTTTTGCTTAAAATTGGTATTGTAAATGTTTCCATCACTTTGGAACAGAAAGCATTAAGGGAGTGTATACAGGAACAGCACTGTTATATAACTTGCTTTTGTTTTCAATGCAATAGTGGGAAATTGCAGCGTAATAACACAGTATAGGAATGTCTGGGGTGGTGAGTTTCACAGAGGAATAGGGAGTCAGAATTATACAACCAACACATGATGTCAGGTCCCCCTGATGTATTGTCTGAGTGGGAGAGAGTTCAGAGAGAGATTGCACAGTATCAACAAATGTTACAGAAAATAGTCAAATGATAGAGCATATTTGTATTTTGTCTATATATAAAGCATACTGAAGTCTTCAAACAAATTGTCGCTCAAGCCCTGACTACTTATTTGTACAAAGGAAATTTGAGAGAGTGCTTCTTTCTATATTTCCTACTTTCCCCAACCACACTTTCAGCACAGACATAGGCTTTTATATTTGTAAATCAACCAGTGTTTTGTCAGAGATGGAGTCAGAGTACTATTGCAAAGCACTCAAAGATAGCTTATTGTTGTTTTAAGTATAACACAGTAGGAAAATGAAATTTTGATAATTTAGCAGAGATGATAGATAAAATTAAGCATTTCTTAAAATGGAAATTTTTTTTACATTATTTAAAATACTTTAGAAATCTGCAAGAGAGCACAGCAGAATTTCTTTTGGTCATATTTGGTGATGTTATACTTTCAATAATATTTCATGTATTCTCATGAAATAATCTTATTACATAATTAGATTTGAATGCAAATGCAGAGAGACTGGATCTCATTCATCAGAATCTTCTCAGCATTTCTTCTGCCAATACTCCTTTATACAAATATAATTAACAAAAAAGATCAATAAAAGGCACAGAAATTTCCATGCCCAGAGCCATCCAGACATGCTTCCTCTGATACCCTTAGGTTACTATTAATTTTGGTCAGATTTGTTTTTTTCAAAGAGTTAGAGAAACTGTTTTTCAGTCTTGATTGTAATATGACTTTAATGATGAACTTCAAATTTTTCAGAGGTCAAACAGAAATCATGCTTTTCTGAACATTAGAAAACCTATACGGTTTTCTTTCTATTATGTACAGGAAGAAGAAAAAACAAACAAAAATAAAAGATAGTCAATGTTATGTTTTTAAGGCATTGTGTTTTCTCTGTGCCTCTATTGTAAACACAGCTCTTATCTGGCATTAACTTTAACAGAAACAATAGGGTCAAGATGGCATCCACTCCATGTTGGAGATGAGAACCCTCAAGGTTGTAGGGATGGAAGATGTTGCCGGCTGTCACAGGACAGCCTGAACTGAGTGCAGCTGTCCACCAGTACAGGTTCCCTTTTAAAAATCACACACAGATGCAAAATGGTTTCACATTTTCCTGAACAAAGATGAAATAATTTTGTAACCATATAAAAATATGCTGCTTTAGAGGCAACTTGCTACCATATTTAATAGATTTCTATAAATTTAACTTTTATTTTTTTTTTCAATGAGACCTTAACAACACATCAAGGCAGATTCCTTTCTTAAGAACAGTTGACAAACACATAATGTATTCAATGGGATTGTTTTTGTCTTAATTCTGATTGCTTTGGTTTTAAACATTTTTCATCTGATCTTTCATTTTTGCTTATTTATTTTATTTTGCATTTTGTACATTCTCTTTTGCACATATTTCTTGTCTTCTGTTTGTTTTTGTTTGTTTTTAAAGAATGAGTGAGAAAGAGGATGATGTTGTGTAGGTAGGAACTTTGGGAAGACCTGGGAGAAATTAGAGAGGAAAATCATCAAAGAATATTGTTTGGGGGAATTTATTCTTTTATTTTTCTTTCTTAATTGATTTTTATTGAGCTCTACATATTTCTCTGCTGTTGGGGAAATTTTTAACTAAAAAATATAAATTATGCACAACGTAAAAATAAATAAAAATCAAGTGCTCTTAAATGTTACATGCTGACTATTCTCAAAATGGATATCTTTAATATCACCTTTCCAAACCACTATTTTTCCACATTAATTTTTTCTATTTGTTCACTGGCAAAATTCTCAAAACACTGCCTTTAACTGCCCTGACTGTCCTTCTAGTTGCAACTTACTCATTGTTATTTTTCCTCCCAACAATTTTCTGAAAGTGCAGGTTTTGAGAGACCAATTCAGCAGACCCACTAATTAACAAATTCAATGGTCTCTTCTGAGTCCTCCTTCAGCGAGTCCTCTGTATGGCAATCAAAATCACAGTCCACTTGTTCCTCCTTGAAAAGCTCTTAGAACTGGAAGAAGAAAATGAAAGTCTCTTCCCCACAGAGAGATTTGGGAGAAGAATGGCCCTTGGCTAAGAGTTTAATCAAGTACTTATAAGATGTAATTTCAAAGCTTCCACCTGCCTTGCTGTAACTAAGGCAGCAGGTTGTAAGAGTTACGTGGTTCGGCATTAACCCATTATTATTCCAGGTAGACTTGAAATAGCACATCTAGAGAGTCAGACCTGGAATGGTAGCACCGCAGTACTGCATAGTAATGAGACTACGCTAGCTGGATCGCAACTATGTGAAATTGAGAGCTCTGAGGAGGTGAAGGACATATTTACTCTTCCTGTTTAATGCTGGTGCTGGTCTGAAAGATATACACACAACTTTGGAAGCATATGAGAGAGAAACAGGCAGAATCAAAGACAAAAATGCTCAACAAACACTTGGAAAACTGGAGAAATCAAATGCTTATGGCAGTAACTTTTAAGGAAACAGCTAAAAGATTCAAGCATATAGTGAACAAGATGACTCCAGGTTTTCAGAAAGGAATTCTGCAATAGATAAGCAACACTGCTTGTGACATATTTACTCTCTGAAACAAAATAAGAATGTAATGTAGTAAACATTGAAAAATTAATAATAAACATGCAAATTATTAATCCTTAGCTAGGCATGACTTAATATTCCAATACTCTTTTATGTTAACAGCGGAGGGAAGTAGGTTCTAAGCTTGTATTTATTGAAAGCTTCAAATAGCCAAAATGTATCATACCAACTAATTATAGTTGACTGACATTTTCTTTCATATTTATTAAGATTATTTCAACCATAGAAAATTTTTGCTTTCATTTTTATTATTTCTTAGACTAAGTCTAGATCACTTAATATACCCCGCCTTAAAATGTATTTCGGATACATAGTTCCCCAGATTGTGCAAAATGGTTGCACAATTTCTCCTCACTTTCTTTTGAAAAGAAATCTAACAGGAAAGAAATATCAATGTCATGCATTATTACTGTTTTGGAGAAGACATATAAAAAACATCAAGTAAACACTTTCCACATATAATTCAGAAAATACCAAGAGGTACATATTTCAATTCCAATCTGCATCTGAAGATTGAACCCAAAGTTCCATAATGAGGAATATTCTTAGGAAAGAAAAATGTGCTTCAATTCTCTTGCTATTAATATTAAGTCATTATAGCCACAGATAAATGCAGAAAAGGATTCTGGTTACAACTCTGTTCAACGGAAAAAAGGTAAAAATAGAGAAAATACACATAAATCAGTAGCACCTGGGAGCATGTTCACAACAACAAGAGATATCAAAATCCTAGATCACATAATAGGTCCAAATTCTGAACACAAGAAGATGTAAAGATTATGGGAATAAGTTGTCATTATGCAAATCTCTATAGAAAGAGGCAATTAAATAAAACTGGAAGGTCTGTGAGTGACAATTTCATGTTAAAAATAATAACCTCATTGTGGAAGGTGAAGAGTTAGCTCTCAGCTTCGATGAGCCGGAGTTTGTAATGACATGTTTTATCATTTCAGTTTGAAAGACTATTGTGTTCTTAGCGATAAAAATATATATCCACATTTTGTCAAACCACCATTACATAATCAAGAAATAAAATCTTCATTAATACAGACAGCATTTGCCTCTCAGGGACTGGGTCATTGTTCTCAGAACTCAAATATATTTAAATTACCCTAAAAGGAAAATAAAATTCATATGTATTTCCTTTTAAACTTATATTTGGAAGAAAAGATTGTATGAAACTAAATTTCTTCTTAATCAGGACAAATTGTCTTAAAATGAGTGTATAAAATGGAATGGTTGAAAGATAATATTCAATGCAAGTAATGAGGAAAATAAGCAAATGCGATTCTTGTGAAATTAGAGAATGTCAGAATGAGAAAAGTAAAATAATGCAAACATAGATTAATTATTTGATTGGTGTATCCTATATTTATAAATTACTTATTTTGTTTTCCTCAGTCACATCAAACAAGCACTCCAGGCTTCAAATACATGGGTAGTATCAAAAGAGACTCAATGATCACTGATTTAGGTTAGATTCATAAATAGGAAGTAAAGCACCTTCATGAGATTAGAAGATAGAAGAGACAATAGGTAGATGGTTTACTGTCTTCTTTGGTTTGGAGTTACATTTGTGTCTACACATGTGTTCCTTGTTTTTTGTTTTATCAGCCTTAGAATAAGTTATAATGTGGTGTTTTTGTATGTCTCTGGATGTCCCACCTCTTATGTTTTGTTCCCTAGACATTGCCTGTACGTCTTGAGCACTGAACAATCTTTCAAATGAACCAAGTGTTAATTACTATGGTAGTCCAAATATGTCTTTGGTTTTGGTGGTGTATGCATTAAGTATGTATGGTTACCCTGTGTTTAGCATCTTTGGTTCTCACCTTGCCTCTTCATGTCAAGGACATTTCATTATTTATCCTTAATCTTTCCTTTCTCCTTTCTCTACTTGAGAAGCAGTTTTCTCTAGATCTTCAAGCAAACTTTCTGTTTCATGAATTCACTGCCCAGTTTAAATGTGTGAAAGTATCTGATAATGGAATTAAGAGTTCACTCTCAGGAAATACCCTAATATTTCCATTGGACAGAGGTAAGGCAATGGGAATAAACATGAAATTTCAAGAAAATTATCATCGCCTAGCTAAGGTCCAATGTTGATTATTTTCTAAGGCAAGGATTGGCCTTCTTTTGTGACAGACATTGATCTACAGAATTTATCAAATAACAGGATGAATAGGCTTAATTCAAGGCAAACTTCTAATGTATAACACATAGCAAAAACAGTGTTAGTAAGAGCAGTTAAAGTTGTCACACTAACTCAGCTATCTCCAACCCAAATAAAGACGTGATTTTGGTTTATGTTTCTTCTCCTCCACTGTACTTGAATTTTTGTATTTCCTTTAGCTGTCACAAAGTGTCTTTTCTCAGGAGCAGGTAGCTCATACCATGTCTGCTAGTCGGACCTTTTCTTAATAGGTCCAAGGTTAGATGCACTTTCTGAACTTTATTATAAAGTGAAGAACATGAATTTTATATTATTCTTATTATAAAATATTTACAATTATGTATGTGTAGAACTATTATATACATGGATAGATTGAAGACATAGAATAATCTGTTTGCTTTAGTTAAAACAGTTAAAATTTCATTAATACCTCTGAAGTTACCAAAAATAAAAACCCCACCATAGAACAGTGGAAGTTTTATTCATTTTGGACTTACTATTAGTAAAGTTTAACATGCCGTCAAATATCCAATATTTATGCAAGGGATTGCATTATACAGACAAGGCTAAAGAATTTATTTTTATGGAGGCGTTGAACATATTTGGAAAAGAACAATTATAAACTATGCATTGTTTATATCAGGATTTGTCAAAGCATTTTATCTCTTCAAAGCACATGACCTAAATTCTACCATAACTTCACACATTGAATAAAAATATTGTAGCTTTGGCTTTTTGTATTTCCATATCAGTAATAAAGGAAAGAAATAAATTTGCACAAATTATGACTCAAATGAAATGATGTTTTCTTACTTAAATTGAAGATTTGATATGCTCTTTCAAACATAATTAAAGTGTCTTAGTATCAGAGTAAAATGTGTCTTCAAGTTTATTAATATTTGCTCAAATATCAATATGTAATTTTGCTTTCTGTGTTCCGTCCTAAGATTGAGTTGCTCTTTTATCATTAGGCTCTTTTTCTAGTGGAAATAAAATTAATCACATGTTTATGTACAGTTTCTATTCTGCTTCTTTCACTGATAAAGTTTGATGATAGTGAAACAGTTAAGTCCACATAAAGTTTCTAAGAAAAAGCACTGAAGTGCATATGATTCAACATAATGTGCTTCAAAGAAACTAGAAATTGGATTAATATTGCTTGCTCATGCTTGAAGCACAGAAAATTGCTCAAAGGCAGATGGATAGAGAGTGAAAGTCTAAAAATAAAAATCCCAGCAGAAATGAGGATTTTCACAGTTCAGATTGGTTTCTTCTAGTATATCAGTCTCAGCACACAAAAGAAAACCTTTGAAACAAGACAATTAAAAATCACACAGACACACAAAATTTAGTGAATCTATTAATATCTTATGTGTGTTTGTGTGTGTTTTTGTTTTTGTCTTTTTGTTTTTTGAACAGGGTTTCTCTGTAGCTATGTTTCTCTGGGACTATCTGTTGTAGAACCAGACTGCTCTTGAACTCACAGAGATCCTCCTGCCTCTGGCTACTGAGTGCTGGGATTGAAGGTGTATGCCACCACTGCCCAAATTAATATGTATACACATGTGAGAGAGAGAGAGAAAAGAGAAACAGTAACAGACACACACACGGAGAATACTGTGGCTGTCTGAAAAATGTCAGCATACTAACAAATGACAAACTTTAGTCTTCCTATTTTTTTAGGAAAGTTCATTATTCACACATTTTGCAAAAACTATAATGACTTCAACTAGGAGTCAGTCATAATATTAACCACTTTTGCACAATAAAACAGGTAAAATGCCTTGGCATTATTGTTGCTGTTGTTGTTTTAATCTCATTATACCTACCAAAAGGGTTCTCTTTTCTTACATTTTATTCTTATTAGTATCTGGGAAGATCATCGTATATAGTACATCTATCTCCAACAAACATACCAGCTCTTTATAGAGTGATGAATAAGAAATTAATTCAGAAAACACAGATGAGTTATAAACAAATATTTATTTAAAAATCATTTTGTGCATAGCGTTGAATTAAATTCATAGGCAGAAAGTATGTTTAATAATCATATTTAATACACATGCCATAGTTTAAGGGCAAGCATGTAAAACTAATCCTTATGCCCAGCCTCAGCTCCATACAAGTCCTAATTTACATTTTGAGTTTACATTTATTTAGAATAAAATATACCATGAATTTATGTATTTAAGATAAGGTCTTTATGCTTAAATTAGTATATTTCTTTCAAAAAGCAATCATGTTTTAGCACTTACTTGTACTTTATTATTCTTATTGATGAGTAATATTTCTCTACATTATAGGCATATAATGAATTGCACGTATGCATGATGCTTAAATTAATTTTCAGGTAACGCACAAAAACCTTGGTTATTTCTATACCTTAAGTACAAATAGTGCTGCTTTGAGTATCCACTTAAGTGTATATTTGTTTATGAATATTTAGGACCATATTTTTGGAGTTTGAAAGAAAAATCGTAAGGCAGGCAAACTGCAATTCTCAACAGCTGTCAAAAATAAGAGATAGAAAGAGGAAGAACGTTACCTATTCTGAGCTGAGGTACAGGGCAGCCTTAGGCGTGCAGTTTTGCAAAGAGCTGCATGAGGGGCTCCTAAGAAAGAATTAGAAACCCAAGAGTTAAGGCAAGTGTGATTATGAATTACGTTAGGAACGAAGGAAGTGATAGGAAGGAGAGAAAGGTAAAGTTGCACTGTCTGAGGTGAAACTCAGGAAAGCATATTGGATTAACAGTGGATGTTGACAAACAACTGACTTATGACTACTATTGCTTGGGACAGGTTTTTGCTACAGCGTTATAGGGCGGCATCAAACTTATTTTAATTACTCTACATTAGTATTTCAGTTGCTAAATTGTAGACACTTACAAAAACGACTGACTCACTTCTCCTTCAAACTTTTTTGTTTACTTCCAATTCTTTTGAAATAGAATGTTTGGGCCATGGGACAAGTTAGTCTCCAACTTGCGTGAGTACCTGGCAAAAGTTTTGCAAAGTGCCTGAAACACTGCGTATGCTTAACATTAACACATGAATGTCCACCTTCTCTCATTTTTCTAATTCTTGTTATAATCTGTCTTTTCTTTTGTATGACTTTGAATACCCTTTGACTTCAATTATCTTCCAATTACTTATATGCCTATTTCTATATTATCTTATGTTCACTGTAAACAGTAGTTTGTATTATGTAAAGTTTTAATCCTTTTGATTGTTTATTTTAGGTCCTCCCACGTGGTTCATATGTTATGAAGTTGGTCTTGTTTTCTAGTGGATCTTTTGTTTAGTTCTTTGACTCATTACTGAAATAGAGTCACTGAAACTTCAACTACTACTCTTGACTGATTTGTTCTCATATCCTACCACACAGGTGAATCAAGTTTTTGAGGTAAATAAAATCATTACCACACTCCAAGAATAGAAATTTTGTAGGAAGCTGATAGTTGAGCGAGAATATTGAGCAAGCTCCAAGAGAAGTGCTTCTAAAGGAGCTGCTAAGGAAGCTGAGTCCCCATGCTGTCTGCAATGCGGCTGGCAGATTCCTTCTGTACGGCTGGTAGGTGGGAGGAAACAGTGATGAGAAACAGCTTGATGTGAAAACATCACCAGCCACATGCTCAGTGATGTCCAGCCATCATTCTCCAGTAGTTCACCCTAAAGCCATCATCACCTGAGTGTGGGCATATTCTGTGTGCTCGTATCTTATATTAGAAAAGGTTGAATCAGCCCCACATAGTAAGGTCAGTAAAGCCAAAACTCTGTTAACTTTATACTGGAAAGAATAGGACTTGGTTCACTATATAAACGACCCTAATCATATTACAGTGATGATTGTTAAATCTAAAATGTTTCAATAAATGTATATAAAACTTATTTTACACAAACTGACACTAGGGTTTAATGGAGGTTTCTTCATGTCAATATTATGAATTGCAGTATGTAGCTTGTTCAAGTCAGAGGAATGGGTTCACCCTGAAAGATACAAAGAATATACAAAATTTTATGTACTAATGTGATTTAAATTGACCATTATACTGAGGAATGAAAATATTTTAATTAACAAGACAATTGTGATTTCTTCAAATTAATGTTTCTGAATTGTAGACTAACTTTTAATAATCAATGGAAGCAATAAATCACATAAACACTAAAAGTAGGTATTGCAGGACATTTTAATTTATTGTGTATTGTACTACTTTTTACTGTGTATGATCCTACTGAATTTCCTAATCTTCCTATTTAGTTATATTAATTACTTCCATGAACTACAAAGTCAGATAGCTTAGAAAACATTTTAAACAAAATTATACATTTAATAATGTATGACTGTGTCTATCTGCCTGTATTATCATTTTTAATTAATTGATTTCAGAGTTCTATGTGTGGCAACTATGCTCATATCTGGACACAGGAGACTCCCTTTAGAAAGAGTTTTGCATTTTCTTGTGCCTACAATTGACATTTTTTTTACAGTTCTAGAACATATTCAGGTCACCAGCATTAAGCAAGACAGAAATTTGGAAACTCTGAGTCATATTTTTAGGATCTTTATTCCTAATATTATATAATACATTATCAGCTTATTTTAATCTTATCTTGTTTCTCATCATGAATGCACCTCACCAACCATCTTTATTGCTGCTACTCAAAGCTGTCATGATGTGGGATTCTCCTCTGTATGCTGTGAATACCACTGGTTAATAAAGAAGCTGGCTTGGCCTGATAGGGTAGAACAGAACTAGGCGGGGAAAACTAAACTGAATGCTGGGAGAAAGAAGGGCTGAGTCAAAGAGAAGACATGTAGCAAGCCACAGCCACATGGCGATACACAGATTAATAGAAATGGGTTAAATTAATATGTGAGTTAGCCAATAAGAAGTCAG
Source organism: Bramus lutescens (assembly GCA_001685075.1). Classification (NCBI taxonomy): domain Eukaryota; kingdom Metazoa; phylum Chordata; class Mammalia; order Rodentia; family Cricetidae; genus Bramus; species Bramus lutescens. The sequence continues at coordinate 26,321 of LOEQ01012023.1, forward strand.
AGCTAATGGGCCAAACAGTGATTTAATTAATACATTATCTGTGTGGTTATTTTGAGGCTGAGCAGCCAGGAACCAACAAGCAGCCTCCTCCAACAATATCACCTTATTATTTCTGGTGGAATAAATTCATCATGTCCCTGATTGTCCTGTTTCCCACTTATTGCACTTTGATTCACTAGTTCACCATACATTCCACGTAGTACCTTTCTGACACATAACTCAGCCAGTTAAATAAAAGCTTAATACAAAGTCTGGTTACACACAGAGATGGTCAGGAATGAAAATCAAGTGATGTATAATGCACTTTCACAAGAGAGTCTCTTATATAATACTCCTACTATTTTTATAAAAGTATCGCTGAAGTCTAAAGAGGGTTTTTTTTTTAGTATATTCGTGGATTACTGAATGAAAACTCTGAATGAAGACAATGAGTCTAATTTAAAACATAAGAATGCTGTTGGTTGGGGGTTAAATTAGTCAAAGTATTTTGTATGAAATTCTAAGATATACATTAAAATGTAAAAAAAAAGTGTAAGAATCATTAGCTCTATCCTGGCTTATGCAATGACCAAATTCAAAAAAATATAAGGAAGCAAATACAATAATAGAAATTGGGGCTATTTTTTTAATTTCCACCTTTATTTTAAGATTTCTTGAAAACTGTCTTAGATACAGAATAAAGTAAATTTTGCATGTACAGGAATGCAATGATGGTATAATTAAGATGAATTTGTTACTTTGAGAACCAGCTAAAACTCAAAAAAGTAAAATTATAGGAAAGAAGTTGTTAAAACAATAAATATTATTTGTGTTGTTGGAATTATATTTAGAAAGTGGTCTCCTGTGCCAATGTGTTTAAGTGTACTTCCCACCTTTTCTTCTTCTTCTATATGGTTCAGTGTGGCTGGCTTCATGTTGAAGTCTTTGATCCATTTGGATATCAGTTTTGTGAATGGTGATAGATATGGGTCTATTTTCATTCTTCTACGTGTTAATATCCAGTTATAACAACACCATTTATTAAATATGCTTTCTTTTTTCCATTTGATATTTTTCTGCTTCTTTGTCAAAAATCAGGTGTTCAAGGTGTGTGGATTGATATCTGGGTCTTCTATTCAGTTTTATTGGTCCTCCTGTCTGTTCTTATGCCAATACCAGGCTGTTTTC
>LOEQ01012025.1:0-11976 GCA_001685075.1 Bramus lutescens
TGACAGGAGCAGTGCTTTTGTAACCTATCAGTAGCAAAGAGAAGGCAGACACCCCACAAGGGAAATAAGTGATGTCCTCAGCCTCAGTCTGCAGAAGAGCAAGCAAGCAGGGTGCTGGGGGCTCAGGGACCCCACTTTTCTCGGCACTAGCAGCACAGCCTCTTCCCACAAGCTGAAAGATGAGTAGCTAACTTCTCAAGTCCTCTCTCCTCACTTAGTTGATTAATTAAGACAGGCTGTCCCATTGCTAGGGCTTTGAGTTTGCTGTGGAGCCAAGGATGACCTTGAATTCATAATCCTCCTGCTTCTACCTCCCAAGTCCTGGGATTACAGACTATTGCCATCAGGCCCACCCCTGGTTCCTCACTTGAAACATAGGACTAATAAAAATCAGTTAGTGGAGTGCAAGCTTGTACAGCCACCGCTTTGGAAATCAGTATGGCGATTTCTCAGAAAATTAGGAAACATCCTACCTCAAGACCCAGCAATACCACTTTTGCTATAACGAAAGGATGCTCAATCATACCACAAGGACATGTGCTTAGCTATGTTCATAGTAGCATTATTTGTCATAGCCAGAATCTGGAAAAAAATCTAAATGCTCCTCAACCGAAGAATGGATAAAGATATGGTACATTTACACAATGGAGTACTATACAGTGGAAAAAATAATGGCATCTTGAAATTTACGGGAAAATGGATGAATCTAGAAAAAATCATATTGAGGGAGGTAACCCAGACCCAGAAAGATAAATATAATATATACTCACTTATAAGTGGCTTCTATTCCCCTGCTCAATTCTAGGGCCCCATTTTGCCCTGAAAGCTGAAAGTTCAAAAGTTTGTTCCCAGCCCCATATATCCCCTAACCCCAGGCTCACTGGCCCCTCAGTCTTCAGCTGCAATACAGAGGCACCATGTGGTCAGCCCCTGGTTCTGGAGAGGGCAGGCCCAGTGCCCCTCTGGGGATCCTAACCCCAAGAGACTGTAAAAGGGACATGACTCCCCCAACCCCAGGTTTATATCACAAGGGAGGAGGGGTAGAAGGAAGGCAGGGCCTGGATCAAGGTCTCACACTCATAGTTCTGGCTCAAATGCAACTTACAACATCTTGGATTTGCCTACTCTGTATTTAAATGTTTGTTTTACTAAAAGATTTTAGGGCTGGGGAGATAGTTCTGAAGTGCTTACCTTGGCCTGAGTTCAAATCCAGAACCTATCTGAAAAAGAGCCAGGCACTGTGATACTGGCTGGCCAACCTAACCTACTTGGTAAGTTCCAGGCTACTGAGATACCCTAAATTGGGGTAAGAAAAAAATGTGGTGGATGATTTTTAAGAAGCAACACCCAAGGTTGTCCTCTTGAGCACAACCTTGTGTGTGTGTGTGTGTGTGTGTGTGTATACCAAAAATTTCTAGGTATAAAATCATCTCCCAGCTTTGCACAAACCTCCATTCTGTTTTTCCTACACCCATGCTGCTGTCTCTGAGGTGCATCTGGGTCTGAACCCCTGTCCACAGCTGCCTCTGAGTGGTGGCNNNNTCGGACAGTATACTCAGCAATTTCCTTGTCTGGAGGACATGGCAGGAGCTGGGGAAAGATGCCATGACTGACACCATTCTAATTAGAGGGTGTGTGTTCCCTGTGCCTTTCCAAGCTCTAGCATGCCCAAATCCAGGCTGTGCTTCCTAGTTCCCCCACGTCCATGCAAGTCTCTCTGTGAACTCCAGGCTCACTTCTCTTAGGACCCCCCTGAGCTACCCCACCTGCCCTAGACCAGGGAGGCACCTGCAGAGGCTCTGCTGGTTTGCATTGTATTTGTGAGATGATTACTAATGGCACAGATCGTTTTTATTGCCTAAGCCGCCTGCATTAAAATGATAGATTTTATTATCATTGAAAACATCTGCTGGAGCCGCCACAGTGGTAGGAGAAGGGTAACTTTTTGTTTAGCTTAAGAGCAGAGGGTTACTGTGAGGTTCAGTGGGAAGACACCACACCTGATCCTGAGCATGGGGAGCTGTGGAGGCTCTCCTTCAATCTGCTTCAAGAACCCACTTCACCCCAATCTCTCTAGTTCTTCCAGCCCCCAGTTTGAGGTTGAGTTCCGACTCACAGGCCAAACTACTTGGGACCTATTTCCCTGGGGTGCGGGAGATGAGAGATGCTTGAGAATCTACCTGGATCCACTCCAGAATTTGGGGTACTGCTGTTAGAGGCTGGAGCAGGGTGAGGGAGGCAAAACAGGTTCCTGTAGAGAGGAATGGCCTTCAGTCTCCCACAGGAGCAGTGAGAGCTGGATTTGGTATTCTCAGAGCACCTAAGGAGCCATTGAAGGTTTTTGAGCAGCAATGACTTGATCCAACCTGCAGTTTATTAAACTCATTCTGGCTCTTCAAGTCCCTTCCCAGATGTGTCTTGGGCAGAGAAGGGTCAGGAAGGACATTGAGTCAGAACTTGTGGGAGACACATGTAAATGTGGAATTAGCGGATGGGTAGGGCCCTACTAAAGAACTCCACCAGGCTTTGGACTAAGGACTCCGAATTGCAAAGGCCAGGCATCTGGAGGACCTAGAGTTGGGAGGGCAGAGGTCTTGGTCCCTGCACACCCTGTCCCAAACTGCCCCTCTAGGGTCCCAGTTGTGTAGCAGACCTGAGGGCAGCTCTGTCTTGGAAACTAGGCTTCCTGGCCCCAAGACACACACCTGCTCCTCCATGCACAGGTTACCATGATAATCTGAAATTCTTCAGAGGCTAAGGAAGGCCATGAGTCTCCCCTGAAGGAGGTGGGAGGGGAGCAGATGGTTTGTGGTCCCCCCCACAGATGGGTCCCCTCTTGTCTTTCTGCTTGGGTAACAGGGTTGTGCAAGCAGAGTGAGGCTCAGAGTGGAAGCGAGCCCTAGCTATGGCTGTCTGGGAAGAAGGGAGGGATTCACTTTTCCCTCCCACCATGCCTGAAACCCCAAAGTCCTTAACTCACCTGCTGTAGTCAGAGTGTCTACAAAGTCTGGGCCTAAGTGCCATGCACACACAATGTTATCAAGGGCTCTTTGCATGGCCAGGGATTGCATACTTTCTGATTTCTGTTGCACGGATAGGGAAACCGAGGCTCTAAGAAAGGAAGCCATAGGCACAGGCCACTGAATGAATAGCAAGCGAAGGTCCCTGCCAGTGCCATCATGTTCTGCTCTAGTGGTCATTTAAGGGATAAGTTAACGGCAGCAGTCGGTCAGTTTATCTGCTGGAGAGCTCACTGCTTAACAGAGTGGTCCTGATAGGGGAAGTGGTTTAGCAGTAAAGCACTTGCCCTACAAGCACGAGGACCTGAGTTCTAATGTCCAGCACCCATGTCAAATGCTGGCTGTGATAGCACGCAGTAGCCCCCAGAGGTCGGGCGGAGGCGGGGCTATGCAAAAACAGGTGGCTCCTTGAAGCTCATTGGCTAGCCAGCCTAGCCTGCTGGTGAGCTCCAAGATCATCCAGTGTGCCTCAAAAAGCAGTGTAGAGAGAGATCAAGAAAGATTCTTAACCTCAGCCTCTGCTTCCACACATGTGGAGGACCACGTGCATATACCACAAACATATACACACAAAAATTAAACGAAAGCAGTCTTCAGCAGCACGGGGCGGATGACAGAAAGTCTCCCGTGAAGCAAGCAGAGCAAGCAGTCCTGAGCACATGTCCCTTAGGCCCTAGTGTTCCTGCTACCTGGGACTTGGAGGAGCTTGCTGGGCCACAACCCACTGGGTGACATTTCATCTCCAGCGTCCTGGAAAAGCTCTTACAAACTTTAGCAACTGCTCCATGCAGGGCTGTCAGCTGCTAATGAATTGATTGATTGGTGTTCAGGGCGCATTCTGCAGCCAGACTCTCGCTCAGTCTGAGATCAGGGTCAGGGCTCAGTCAACGGCAGGGCCGGGGGCTGTGTACCAAGCCAAGATCAAGGCAGCCATCTGTGCCCAGGTCAGAGATCTATGAGCAGACTATCTGCACAGAAAGCTTCTAGGCACTTCCAGGGGTCACTGCAACCTTGGCCTCATTAGCATACAGCTTTTACCAACCGAGACAGGGCCCATCTGGCTTCTTAGTAATGCAAACATGAGCAAGGGAAGCAGGATTCTGGGGGAGAAGCGACCCTGGGTAAAAGAGCTTGCCAGCCATGCTGTCTGTCACCTCCCCTCCGCTGCAGCCAGGAAGCTTCCTGCACTTCCTCTTTCCTGTGGCCTTTGTCCCTCCTTGTCACATTTCCTGTGGGGAGGCGGGTGGGAGGACTAGCTAGGAGGGAAGGAAGAACTCCATGGGAGAGAGGTGGGGTGGGAAGCAGAGGGAGTGGGTGTCAGGAAGTTATTCAAGATCCAGCTGTGCCAAGCTGTCACATCTGCTCTTCCCTTTGATGGATGACTTTTATTGTTCCCTCTGTATGCTTCCACAGGTTCCCCAGACTACATCAAAAGCTCAAATCCCCTCCCCATCACTCCCAGCTCAAGTACTGTTTCCTCCAGGAAGTCTTCCTGGAGCACCCCTCCACCATGTGTATTGACCATGTCCCCACACACACGCCTTCCTGGTAAGAGCCATGGGTAGAGAGCTTTGAACATCTGCATCAGACTGTTTGAGGGCAAGGTCCACATTTAGGGCAGTAACCCCAAACTCTTGGACATGTAGCACTTTGTAAATAAATGTTTCCTCACTGAGTGGTAGACTGACGGACAGAGGAATGCATGCATGAATAAAGGATGGACTGGGTCTTTGGTCCACAGAAAGCAGATCTGTGCCAGAGTTTTAGCAGGCAGGATGTTTATACAGAATCCACACCTGTGGAAGGAGAGGAAAAAATCAGGGCGCACAGACTCAAGGCAAACTTTAGGGCAGCCACCCTGGGGAGCTCTACGATAAGATCAGCCTCAGACATGCCCTGGAGGGTAAGGGTGCCCAACCTGTTAGGTTCCCACATTATCAGTCTCTGGGTGCAGGCTGTGTTGGGAGGGCAAGCAGCTCTCTGTGACTGAGATAACAGCTGAGGGAACAGACCGCAGAAGACTCTGATGCCGCCAAGCTAGCCACTGAAGTGCCAGTGTTTCGTCACAAGGGGACTCAGACAGCATACCAGTGTCCTTCACAGATGGAGATGATTATGAGGGATGAAGGAGAAAGACATGGTAAGCTAGATGGCAGTTGGATGGAGAGAAGTGGAATTTGTAGAGCCCTCAATTAATGTGTGATAGATGAATAGATGACCAGACAGAAAAATGGTTGGGAGAATAGGTACCTAGATGATGGATGGATGGATAAATGGATGAGTGGAGGTATGAATGCATGGATGATAGATAAGTAGATCCATTCATACATGAATTGATGGATGGTTGGGAGTGTGATTGGCATGAATGTGTGGGTGCACAAATAGATGAAGCTTCCCAGCATCACTTGCTGAGTAGCTGACTCCCCACTGCTCACCCAGTTCTGGCTTATCCCTTGAGCAGATTCCAAGAAAGAGCTCAGACAGCAATCTCAGCAATCAAAATGGCCAAAATGTGACAGACCAACTCTCTAGTATTAATGCCAGCATGTAGGGTCTCTTGGGACTCTTGCTTGGACCAAAGCAACTGATTAAGGTAGAAGTGACCACAAAAGCTGAGGGGATGGGTGGCAGTGAAGGTACATTAAGCACCCACACAGATACCTTTGAGTCTAGCCCAGTGGAAGGGCAACTTGTACTTACTTGAACTGGGGGACATCTTCCTCTTCCGGCAGCAGAAACCTCCCCCTACCACTCACCCTCTCTCCTGCACAGCAGGCAAATTCCCCTGTACATGCCAGATTCTCAACCCCAGTATGACACTCCCTTCTTGGAACCTAGCCAGGAGGGGACTGTTTTGGGGTTAGAGAAGAGACTTTGCTGGGTACAAAGATCAGAGGCATCCACAGAGAGTTTTTAACTAGACATCAACCATGATCTTCTGTCCAACCACGTCTTAGGCCACAGCTTTCATAGGTGGCAGTAAGGAGCTGATGTGGGAATATAACTGAGGAGAAGGCCCCTGTCTGGCCATCTGGCCACAGGAAGCCCTAGGATGGCTAGCTTTCCTGTCTCTAGCTCATGCTCCCCTCGGTTAGCACACATACACACACACTCCCAAATATTTCTATGCTCTCTTTATCTTTATTCAGATCACTGACAAAACTGCTCAACAGTCCAGGGTCAAGGACTAAACCCAACAGGAGTATCCCTGTGGATGGACACTGAGCCATTTATCACAACACACATTCCATCTGAACACAGTCTGCTCAGGCACTGTCTCATGTCCTCTGTGTATCTTATCATGATCGTATGTAAACAAGCAAATGCTTTATGGGGGTCTAGAATACACAGATGGGTTGTGGGAGTTATCACCAAGATCTGATGAGGAGGAAGAAAAGACAACCAGTCAAGCATCATGTAACCCGACAGACACTGGGATGACTCCTCTTCACTACTAACTTGACTAGATTTGACATCCCATAGGAGACACACCTCTGGGTGTGTCTGCAAGTGAGTTCCCAGAAAGGTTTAACTACGGTGAGAAGGCCCATCTTAAGCTGAGAAAACCCACCACCATGGCAGACTGAATAAAAAACAGACACAGCTAAGCAGAAGCATTCTTGTCTATCTGCTTCCCCACTGGAGATACAGTGTGACTTAGCTGCATTTCTCTCAGCACCATTTTTTCCCTGCCATGATAGCCTAAGCTGGAACTGAAGCAAAAGAACAGTTCCTTCTTTAAGTTGCTTTTTCCAGTCACTTTGTAATAGCAGCATTACGTGCAGTTAATTCAGTTACAGAACACCTTTGCTGGATGCTGCTCAGAGCAACTGCTGCCGCCATGTGCCACTTGGCCGCAGATTTGACCCTGTATATCACCTGCCTGTCTTAGTCTGTTTCTGTTGATATAACAAAATACCTGAGCCCGGGTAATTTATACCAAACAAAAATGTACTTGATTCATGATTTGGAGGCCATAGCCTGCCACCACCTCTGACAAGGGCTTTTGAGATGTACTATCCCATGGAGAGAGGCAGAACAAGAGAGGATGAGAACAAGAAGAAAGGAGCCCGACCCCACCCACTCCTGTGATAATGGCCATTACTCCATTCTGAGGGTCCTGATAACCTCATCAGCTCTTGAAGGTTTTACATCAGTCATTACACTGGGGACGAGTTTCTAATATGTGTACTCTGGGGGAACCACAAAATCCCAGAAATGCCTTTAGCCCTGGCAAGGCTGATCCTGCCACTGGGAACGCTGATACCAGAAGGTAGAAGATGTGAGAATGGACTCTTCTTACAGATTGCTTGGCCCTTTTTCATGCCCCTCTGGTCATCTAGCAGCAACTGGGTAGAAATTCCTTGAAATCTGAGCCATACCTCTCCGTTCTGGAATCTAACTTCCTCGCCAGCTCCCTGGCTCTCCAGGCTCATTCCCAGATGTGACAGCAACTTGCTGTTTCTGCCTTGGCTGAGATCCTGGTATATTTCTATTTTCCACTGGAGCCCTAAATGGTACTGGACTTCGCCAAAAACAAACCAAACAAAAAACAAAAAACTTTAACTTGATCAAATTGCCAGAGCCAACCATCACTGTAAGCCGAGGTTGGTGGCAATTCATTATGCAGTAGAGAGGAGGCCAGGTGTGGGGATGGCATGATCGGGCTGGGGTATGATGCACAATGGCATGTTTACATAGGATCTAGGATTTGCTTCAAAACCCTTGGGCCTGGGACCAGGGGAAAGAGCTTAGGAGTGCAGCAAGGCTGGCAGTGAGCGGAACTCTGCTGAAAGAAGGGGATGGAGGTACTGGCTTCATTTGTGGTGCTCTCTCTCTCTCTCTCTCTCTCTTTAATTTTTTTATAATTAAAAAGATTTACATCTTGCTCAAATCCCTTAAGACTGCTAAAGGACTTCAGTAATCTGACAAGACTTATCCTTGGTGAGTCCATGCCTAGTTCTGATTACATTGCTCTCTTTCCCAGAAACGAACCCTGGAAGCCACAAGCCCTTATAATGTCATCGTCCTTCTTATCACCAGAACCCATATTGTGACTGTAAGTTTTAGTCAGCCTGACATGATATAGAGTCATCTGCGGAAGGGGACCCTCAATTGAGAAAATATCTCCATCAGACTGGCCCGCAGGCAAGTCTGTCAGAGCTTTTACTTGGTATGGGAGGGACCCTTGGGCAGGTGGTCCTTGTTATATAAGAAAACAGGCCAGGCAAGCAATGAGGAGCAGGCCAGTAAACAGCATCATCCGTGGCCTCTGCTTCAATTCCTGCCTCCAGTTTCCTGCCCCGGATGAGTTCTTGCTCTGCTTCTCTGAGTAACATATAGAATCTGGACATGTAAACCAAATAAACCATTCCTTCTTCAGCTTGCTTTGAGTCATGGTGATCACCACAGTAACAGAAACTCTGACTAGGACAATATTCTTCGTCTCTGAGAGGGGACTAGCCCACATCCAGTGGACTAGCCACAGTCAGTACACCACCACCTCTCAAAGACAAGGATGTGGGCTTAGCCATCCACCCCATTCAGTCTGCAGCTCAGAGGTCACTCTGGGCAACAGGGAAGCACAAGACACTTCCTTTCTCTTTCTTTCCTTCTTTTCTTTCCTTTTTGTGCTGGTGCTCAAGACCAGCGCTTTGTACAGACTAGGCAAGAGCTTTATGTTTGAGATTATACCCAGGTCTTCATTGGCAGATTGTATACAGACAGTCTACCACTGAGCCCCAGCCCCTCACTGGTAGAGTCTCAGCAAACACTCTACTACTGACAGACACTCCAACCCTAAGGCATTTCCTTCTCCTTCACACCTCCCCTTCCTTCTCCTCCATGGTGCTAGGGATCAAACCAAGGACACTGTACATGTTCAAAGTCACTCTACTTCTCTTCTGCCCGTTTTCCCCTGCTCTCTTTCCATGCCTGTACTTCACTGATCCCAAAAGAAGGCACAGGAGTAAAAAGGAGATGAATAATTCTGTTCTGTTCACCAAGAAGGTATTCTGCAGCCTTCCACAAGTACTGCCAAATCTACAGGTGAGTGGAGAAATGAGAAGCCAAGAGTACAGAACCAGCTCCATAACGGGCAGCAGAAAAGTTGAATTAAATGCACTAAATAGAACAGATAGTCGTTTGACATGTATAAAAGTTATAGCCAGTAATGAAGTTGTTGTCAGGGCCATGAACTTTAATGTGCCAGACATGAGAGCATGGAATATATTAAGCACAGACTCTCAGATATGGTGAGCAGCAACTGGCAGAACTTCAAAGACAGTGGGAGATCGTATCACGCGGTCTTCATCCGTGTAAGACCAAGAAAGCAAACTTCAATAAAAGTGATTCAAGTCTCATTGCCAAAGGGTAGTTTAGAAGATACTGAACTTGTAGTTCCCAACCAACTAAGTCTTTATTTTGTTTAGCTTTGTTTTTGGTTTTGTGTTTGTTTATTTTGAGACAGGATCTCACTGTGTAGCCTTGGCTGTCCTGAAGAACGTGTAGATAAGGTTGGCCTCCAACTAGCGGAGGTCTGCATACCTCCACCTGCTTCCTTATAGAATCCAGGACCATAAGCTCAAGGATGGCATCACCCCCAATGACTTGAACCCTCCCGCATCAACCACTAATTAAGAAAATGCCCTCCAGACCTGCCTTCATTGAGGCATTTTCTCAGCTGAGGTTCCCTCCTCTCCAGGGACTCTAGTTTGTGTCAAGAAGACATAAAGCTAGCCAGCCAGCACAGGTGTTAACGTTAGTTACTCCAGCCTCCTGGAAAATGGTGTCACTGGGTTTACCCAATGCCCTAACTCTGCTGGCTGCTCTTCCAGAGGACCCAGGTTCAGTTCCCAAAACACCCATGCTAGTTCACCACCATCTGAGTTTAAATAGAGTTTTGATGATTAAAAAATAAAACAAGGAAATGTCACACAACTAGAACACTTGAGTTTCTATTGAGAAGCTATATAGACTGTGGCTTAAGTTAATGATTAAGAAAAACAACTGAGTCCCAGTAGCCCAGCTATCTTAAATTCTAATCTTTGGAGCCAGCAACCTGATCCAGAGTCAGCAATCTCCTCTGGAACAGGTACAGGGGAGAAACCACTGAGCGACTGACCCAGAGCCAGAGTCTGCTGAGGGTCTGGACATAAATTCGGGACCTTCAAGGGACTAGACCTAAGCCAGGACCCCTGTGGGTCTGGGCATGAGTCTAGGACCTCCAAGGAACTAGGCCTGAGCCAGAACCTCTGCCAGTCTGGGCATGAATATGGCACCACCAAGGGAGTAGGCAGGAACCAGAGATCTCTGCAGGGTCTGGGACCTCACAGGAAGTAGGCCTGAGCTAGGACCTCTGTGGCTCTGGGCATTGGTTTAGGATATCAAAGGGAATAGGCAGGAACCTGGAACCTCTGCGGGTCCAAGCATGACTCTGGGACCTCTGAGGGAGTAGACCAGAGCCCGAAACCTTTCCAGGTCCAACTCCAACCCAGGGACTTCTGCAGGAGGGATTCCAGATCAGGATCTACAGATACAGATCAAAGCCGGTAACCTAGGCCAAAGTAGGCCTGAGACAGCAAACTGCAAGGGAGCAGAGCAAAGCACAGGAGCACTGAGCTCTCTCCAGGAACACGGAATAACCAATGGGGTAACTAGAACTGTGACACTAACTGTACCACGAGAAACAACCATCTGAGCTTTGGATTCTTTGGCACCTAGAAGATTATTCAACAGACTCTCAGACAGCCCCAACCATATCTATTAAAGGAAAAGATGAGTAGAAAGGTGAGAACACATGCAACACCACAAAGAGCAACGCAACACCAGTATGACCTAAAGACCCTACAACATCAAGACCTGAACAACCAAATATAGATGAAACAGAAGATTTTGACCTAAAAAATAACTTCAAGAGAATGTTTGAAACTCTTAGAGAGGAAAAGAGAATCCCCTTAAAGAAATGGAGAAAAGGACAAGCAAAAAATTGGAAGACATCAGCAAATCCCTCAAAGAAAACCAAGGAAAAGAAATCAAACATATGAACAAAACTGTTCAAGACTTGAAAACTGAAATAGAGACAATCAAGAAAACACAAGCCAAGGGAATTATAGAAACAGAAATCACGAGAAAACTATCAGGAACCACATACGCATCATGAACAGCAAAATATAAGAGATGGAAGAGACAATCTAAAGTGCTGAAGATACAATAGAGGAAATAGACTCATCAGTTAAAGAAACATTAAATCTGAAAAAAGCTTAACACAAAATATCCAGGAAATATGGGACACAATGAAAAGGCCAAATCTAAGAATAGAAGAAGGAGAATCTAAGGTATAGAAGAAGGAGAAGAACTTCAACTCAAAACACAGAAAATATATTTAACAAAATCATAGAAGAAAACATTCCCAACTTAAAGAAAGATATGCCTATAAAGATACAGGAAGCTTACAGAACACCAAATAGACTGGATCCAAAATAAAAGTCCTCTTGCCACATAATAATCAAAACACTAAACATACAGAGTAAAGGGAGAATATTAAAAGCTGCAAAGGAAAAAGGCCAAGCAACATATAAAGGGAGACCTATCAGAATTACACCTGACTTCATTGGAGACAATGAAAGCCAGAAGGTCCGGGTCAAGCATTATTCAGACATTGATAGACCACGGATGCCAGCCCAGACTACTATACCCAGCAAAATTTTCAATCACCATAGAAGGACAAAACAATATATTCCATGACAAAACTAGATTTCACCAATACCTAGCCACAAAACCAGCCTTACACAAAATATTAGAAGAAAAACTCCAACCCAAGGAAGCTGGCTACACCAGCAAAAACACAGACAATTGACAGTCTCATTACAGCAAATCCCAAAGAAGGGGGAAAATGTGCAAATTAACATCACCAACAATGAAAACTAAATTAACAGGAGATAGCAATCACTGGTCA